>PQXI01000449.1:0-17554 GCA_004786145.1 Botrytis paeoniae | reverse complement strand
TTCAACAGTTTCGATTATACACATCTAATAAGGGCTGGAGGATATCAAGCTTATGAAGGTATACAAAGGGCTAGTAAGAGATAGAGTTAAAAGAAGAGTGGTGCCTTCTACTTTCATCTCACTAGCAAGAGAACCTTTTGCTATACTAGAAGCAACTCGGAAGGGGATAACTCTTACCCCTTATAAAAGGAAGGAATAGCAAATTGGATTTCAAGTTTGAAAAAGGATTGGATATCGGGATACTTTAATAGGATTAGGGGTAGGGGAAGAAGGAAGAGGGAAAGATCTCAATGAATAAAGACATTATATCTCTATTTGCACTCCAAATAGAGATCAGGCAGAGCACCCCAATATTTGTTTTTACTTCCCCAAAATTGATTATATCTACTATAGATATTCACTAGCATTGCTAGGCTTTTAGAGCCTAGTCGTCTTATATAGTCATAGACTGAAGCGGGACGTTAAACTAAATCAATCAATTAATCAATCAAGCTATTTCCATGGAAAATCGGTTCTAAAATCAAACTTCTAGATGATATAATACGAAATACAGCTAGTGCTTTCTTCTAATTCAAATTAGATTATGAATATATCAAATCCTATCTATATCGATTCAAACTCTTCAATAATAAGTATATTTGTAACAATATTGAAATGATTCTATATCTTTTGATTAGATGTCCTATATATACAGAAGAAAGAAAAGAGATTTTTAAAGAACTTTCAATTGATAAAATCAATCTTCAATTCCTATTAAATACAAAAATAAGAATCAAATTGATTATCAAATTCATAAATACTATTAAAATTGCTATAAGAACCTGATATTTAGCTTAAGCCGAAATCCAAAACGAAACAATAGAATAAGAGAATTCAATAAGCAAAGGAGAGAAAGTAGCTCTAGAATTAGAAGAGATAGAAGATAGAGAAAGGAGAAAGAGAAGAGAAGAGAGAAAGAGGTGAGGGGAAAAAAAAAAAAAAAAAAGAGGAATATAAGGGATGATTTTCCTTTCAAAACCTATTATATTAACTACATATATTAGTGGGTATTAGGCCCTAATATTTGTTTTCACTTCCCCCAATATAATATCACAATCTTCTACTTCAAAAGTTATCTGCTAGGCCCTTCTGGCCCAACCGTCCCACATAGTCATGAACTGAAAAGGGACGTTAATTAAATCAATCAATCAATCAATCTCATCAGCCCGCGCCTAGTAGTCGGTGTCCACCCAACTACTGACCCGCCATGACGAGGCTTGTATACCAAACAGCGTCCACTATACTGCTCGTCCCCAAAATATATAATTAGTAACGATAAGTGAAGACTTTATATAGATAACATATCACGGGTTCCACCCCTCATGAATATTAGTTTATTGATTGTAGAACTTTTTATATACGAAGTTTAAAAGTACAGAATAAATCCCCTGCTTGCATTGTAACTTGATCTTTGAGATTCTCCCAAAACTCGTCGGGATTATAGCCTTCGGAAAAGCTGATATGAAACTTCTTCAGTAACATTGCTGTTACGAACCGCATCTCTAGAAGGGTAACGGCTTTTCCGACGCATTGACGGGGACCTGATGAAATCTAGTCAGTCAATCTGTGAAGTGTGGAGCCGAAGAGGTGGCTGTATAGATCAAGTACACATACCGACGCTGAATGGAGCATATGCTCTCTGGTCGAGCACTAACTCAGGATGCGTAGTCCAACGCTCTGGAATAAACTCATCGGGTTCGACAAACGCATTAGGCACTTTTCAAGATAATATGATTAGCTTCAGGTAGGTATACGAAGAAGATGAAAATAAAATCACATACGACGATGCGAAGAATACTTCGTAGCAGTAACTTTCACCCCAGCCGGAATAAAAATACCATCAACCCAAAGACCGTCTGGGCCCGTCATCCTCGCTCCTCCTGTCAATGCTGGGGGGGCAATTCGAAGTACTTCTTTCACAGTAGCGTTGAGATGCGGGAGAGAGGCTAGTAGGTTCATTTCTGTTACATCGATATCTTTCACCTCATCGTAGATCTTGTCATACGTAGAAGGGTATTTGCAGATGTAGTACATCATGGCGATGAGCCCGGCTCGTGTAGTATCGCTACCGGCTGTCACTGCGGATAGTGTGCTTCCTAGAAGAATATTGTATCTGACTTTGTCGCTCTTTTTACCTTTTAGGTCGTTGTATTCCTCGATGAGAAATTGCGCGATATCTATCTCTTTGGTATCTTTCTGCGACGCGTTACATTAGTATCTATGATTTTACATGTAGAATTTGAATGTTTCTCAGCTAGACTGGGCTAGACCTACCTTCATCCGCTTTTGTATCGTTTCCCAACAAAAGTCCAAAGTCTTCGTTACATGTCTCACGTTTTCCAAAAACGGGAAGAAGCAAAGACCAACTCGAGCCAGCCAGATAGCATCATTCATAGGGCTTAGCATAGCTAGAGCTCCTCTCTGATGTATGAGCTCCATTCTCTGTTTTTGTGCTCGAACGAAGCCGAAATCTTCTCCAAAAGTAATCAGACCCATCACATCGAAGGCAAACCATGACATAAAATCATTGAGCTTGATAGGTTTGGTATCTCGAGATTGAATTGCATCAACAAGATCGTTTCCAAGAAGAATGATACGGTGTGAGTATTCTTTGACGGCTGCGAGGGGGTTAGATGGAGGTTGCGGAATGAAAGCGTAGGGTTACATGGTGTCTTACGTACCTTTAGTAGAAATACCTTTGTTCCATGCATTTCGTCGTGATCGAACTTCCTCGGGATCCCGTTCAAAGACCACGGAGGTCATTGGATGCAAGAGATCATACCAAGGATCTTTGCTGTTGTTATTCTTCGCGCCATCAAGAAGCTCGATGCCGGCTGGGTGGAATATACAGAGTTCATTTGGGCCTGGAAGAAAGGTTTAGCAAACATCGTATGGTTGAGCTAGTCCAGGCCCCATCAGCAGGAGCGCGGTGATCAATGAGCTCACTGACCAGTTCGAACTATTGGACCATATTCCTTATACACCTTGTGTAAAACCAAATGATTTGTGGAATTCCGGGAGTGCCATAGATGCCAAAACTTGGTGGCAGCTGCGAGTCTTGGACCAGGGAAATGCTTCAATTGATGGAAGGAGAGACGGTATGTTACAATGCTCCCAAAAAGACCAAGTAGGTAGCAACCAAAAATCCCCAAAGTTGTCATATAGTGACTTAATGAATAAGTGTGCTCGGTAGGGGATGTCAGAAACCAAATGACGGAGAACAGGGCGGTATGCAAAAAAACGATCTCATAGATGCGCAAATGCCATTCTCCTCGAATAAAAATGCCCAGATGAGCATTAATGCCTGATGATATTGCTACAAAAGACAGGAGAATAGAATTCATGTTATTCGCTTCTCGTCGCAGAGAACGTACTTGGTAGGATGTGATCAGGAATCATAGATCATGCCATTAATTGCGCATTAATGTTAATAAATGTGAGCGGAAGTAAGAAACCTTTCCAATCGAAGTACCGTTCCACACCGGCACCGCATTTCTGTACATCCGTCTGATTGGAATACCGCTTGAAGACTTTAGTGCCGCTACAGTGAAGATGTGAGGACTTCTAGATCCATCATGATCCATTCGGTCTCGCCGCAAAAATGGTGAACTAAACCGTTGTAATCTTTAATAGAGACATACCGCCGTGCGTATGGCCATGGCGGACTTGTTTGATTCACCGCATGGTGTGGAAGAATTTCTCCATGCGGTTCGGTTCATGCACGGGATTCTGCTCTAGGACCTCGGTTAATTGATTTAATCGTACGCAGCCCCGCTCACTCACCCTGGGATCAGCACTAACACATGCAGGAGGCACAGATGAGGCACAGATGAGGCAGTGCTGAAGGATCAATTGAAGACGGCCCTTTTCTCAAATGGGCATCGCCCTTTGGAACGCAAGGGTTATCACGATCATCACACCTTGCTGAGGGTCAGCATGGAAGTGGACTTTCGTGGTCCCGAACGACTTTCGAGCCATGCATGTAGTTACTAACATAAGCTTGCTGAGATATTATACTCGAATGCATGAACACCAATGATTTTCACATTGCATAGATTTTGAGTTCCACTGCCGAGATGACAATTCGGTGAAAGACATACATAAAGTAGGCGTAGAATACGTTGTCACTGCAGAACCAGTCTGGACCCAAAACGATAGAAAGAGAAATGAGGGGCAAAAGGTTACATTGATCAAAATTATCACTACAAAAAAATAGCAACCCAACCATCCTCCTTCTGTGTAACCGTTACATTTGACACAACGAAATTAACAAGTATTACTGTAGCGACCCGGCATTAAACCTTGCATAGTCGGCCGTCGATTCGTTGCGTCCAACGATCGCTTCCTACCGCACCCAGAGCGTAAAATCTATCCAACGGATCGTACTTGGCTTTGATCGTATTCAGACGACCATAGTTTGCGCCATAAAACGCGGTTTGCCAATTAGGTTGTTGGAAATCGGCCTCGTTGAGGTATACCGCTCCGTTAGGTGTAAGAGCAGCTAGTGCAGGCCCAATAGTGTTGGTCATATAGTCTTGGCTTGCAAAATTGGCTTGGAAATTGCTATAATCGAGATAAGTTCCGTATACAGCATTCATGAGCGTTTTTCTCCAGTATGGGTTCACGGCAATATCAGGCGCGCCAGGAACCACGGTTTTGTTGACATCCAGAGTGACACCAGCCATGACATAGTTGTTGTTGACAACAGATTTAAGAATAGAGATGAAACTATCAGTACTGTTTTGAACTACTGAGCGAGGGATCAATCGCCCAGCAGTATTGGCGTTGGAGACATTAGCACCGAAGCCTGCAGACTGATAATAGTTCAGAAATGAGGTAGATGCTGAGGATACATAAGCGTATGGAATCCCGCCTGCAGTGAGCGTAGAAAGAGTTGGCGCAATAAGGTTATCAATGTCATCTTGTTCAATCTCAAGACCGACGATTGGCGACACGAGGAAGAAACCAGCACCAGCGGTCCATACAACTTGCAGACCGCTGTCAACCATTTCCGGTAGCGATTGCAAGAACACCTTGATAGCATTCCAGTATACAGTAGCACCTTCTGCTGTGGATGGAGTAGCAAATTGCAAAGTCGCAGAGGAGATAGACTTTATCTTTGGGTGAAACTTGACGGTTGCCGATATAACGACACCATAGGTTCCACCTCCACCTCCAGAAAGGGCCCAGTAGAGATCAGAATTATTAGTTGGTGAAGCTGTAACCAGTGCTCCAGTACCGGTTACAACCTGCCATTCCAGGACTTGATCAACTGCAAGACCAAACTTTGTAGCAAGCGGGCCGTGTCCCCCTCCTTGACTGTAGCCACCTGCCAACGCCACAGTAGGACAGTTTCCTCCTACTATAGTTCCGCTATTTGCCTCAGCAAATCGGTAAGCCTGAATAGATGATACACCAGCTCCAAGGACTGCTGCTTTTCCATTATATGCAGTAGATTTATATGAATCAATAAGAGAGAGAGATGTCATATAATGTGTCCATATAGCAAGTGCTCCTGCACCAGTAGATTTGCCATTATAGTCGTGACCAGTTCCACGAATAACCAAGCGAAGGTTGAACAGATTAGCAAAGATGACAGCTTCACTAATATGTAACGAGGATGTTGCGTTGACGGTATAGCTAACATAGTTTCCCAAAGTGCATGATGCTGACTCTGGAAGGAAAGGGTTGCAAGAGTTGTTCGTGAACATCCATGCCATAGTAGAGGAGGAGGAGGCTAGGTGGGGCTCGGGAAGGTACCAGTTATTCTGAAGATTGTCGCAGGCAGCCTTGTCATAATGATCTTGGTGACAGATTGCAGCGATAGGTACCGAGGCAATGAGCCTTCCGCCAAGTGTCGCATTGAAAACAGCCCACTCCGAGGCGTTAGGATAGAAGGCATCTCCAGGGAAGTTGCGACAGGTTGAAGTAAGGGAAGAGGCAGTGACCATCAAAGGGCAGGAACCAAAAGGGTAGGAACCAAATGGGACCATTGACATGATTGCGATAGCAGAGAAGCTCTTTACGAGCCCTCGATGAAAATTCGCGAGGAAGCCGCCGTGATCAATCATCTTAACGATTTCAGGATCTTGGCCGCAGTTGTCCTTTGTTAATTGGTGATTGGTGATCGGTCTGTGCTGCGGCGAAGGTGATGTGACTGCGACAAAAAGTGTGGTTCGGATGCAACCGCGATTTGATTTATTCAACAAGAACGTAACAATTCGTGAATCAGCTTGCGTGTTGCATATGCACGCAGAGTGTCATGTGCAATAAAACGAAATTGATGTTACAAAAGCTTGTGTTGCAGAGAAAAAGATAAAAACTGGAAGATACTTATTACAGAAGTATACGAAAACCTCGTGTTCAGCTACTTTCCTCAAAATAGGTCATTCCGGAAGAAGAATCCAATATGAATTTGCCTCCGCAAACTAGCTATCGTAGGATTCTTCCAATAAAAAAAGTATTGCTTTCCGACCCCGAATTGAGAAAAGAAAAGGATTGTATGCTTACTACACTATTTTTTTCGAGGACAATAACTAGGAAGAATGAGTAGTGGACCGGGTTAATATCCCTGTCCTGAAGAGGAAGGTAACATATGCGAGTTGGAGATATTGTGCACAGTGTGCTTACTCAGACCAAACCATGCTACCTGTACTGATTCCAAATCCAGGAGGCTGCAATTGTAACACCAGGGTTACATTTTGGTACGTACGGCCAAGTCTGATTGCTTTGTGCGAGAAAGGATGGTTGGAAACTTCAATTAATCCTTCAGCCAATCTCCTTGGTTGGTATATCTGTAGGCACCATTTCAATACTTCTTATTGCTTTTTCTTACCCAGTTCATTGGTAATGTCGATAATAGAACACAAGAATTCAAAGAACAGGCAATAAACCTCCAAATGGCTACGACAGAGCGTGGGAAGGCTGTGATAGTCTGGTTAATAGTGTTTACAATACTTGTAACATTGAGTATGATCGGTCGATTTTGGGCCCGACGAATACAGCGAAGAAAGCTTTCTCTCGACGACTTCTTCGTTGTCTTTGCATTTGTAAGCTCCGCTTCCACGTCTTTCGTTCCCATAGACAAAATGTCTAACCGAAATACAGCTTAACCTCATTGGACTCGAGATTCCAACATTTATGAGTGCGTGCATATCGATGATCATCCAACAGTTGGTGGAATTGCACTGACTGAATCTCAGGCTACCATCATAATCTTGGAGCTCATGCAGTGGACCTAACTTATGAAGATTCCACATTTCAACATAAGGTACGTCATTGAGAAGAGAGTAGGCTGATAAGCATAGGAAGCTTATACTTGTTTCCAGGCCCAGTATTCCGCCTCCTTCACTTGGACGTTTGCGACATGTTTTGCGAAATTGGCGGTATTATGGATGTACCTCACTATTTTCCCAGGTCGCAGGCTCAAGTGGGCCGTCTACGTGACGATGGGGCTTAGTGTTGCCTTTTTGATCGCCTTCGTCCCAATTTTCATGACTGTGTGCCTGCCAGTATCAGCGCAATGGAGCCCCGACATTATGTTTACCTTGGCTCACTGCAGGGCCATTCAAACCCAAGAGTTCGCATCAGTAGGAGCGAACATGGCACTGGATCTGATTATTGTCATGATCCCGATTCCCTCTGTATGGTCCTTACAGATGAGTGTAGCCAAGAAGGTTTTCGTTACATCTATGTTCAGCCTGGGATTGGCGTAAGTTTTCCATCAAAATACATGTTTTGTAGGCTTTAACTGAGAAATTCCTTTCCAGCGTGGTCGGTATTGGCGCATGGAGAATCAACACCACTATTAAATCCACGAAGTCGGCCGACTGGAGCTGGTTCGTCGTCCCTGTCGGGCTACAAAGCCATCTCGAACTTTGGCTTGGAATCATCGCCGCAAACTTACCGCAAATGAGCCCTCTATTGACTAGGCTCCTTCTTCCAACCATGTTAAGTTTTTATAAATCAATCACCTCCAGCAGATACACTCTGAGTCGAACTGGTGGTCAAAAAGACACGTCTGGGTCGACGGATGATTCGCGGGGAGGAAAGAGCAGCCGGAGGAGATTCACACAAATCAGTGACGAAAGAACCGAGCTTGAATCTATGAAAGTCCCTCTTGGCACAATCGAAAGACGCCACGAAACTGATATTGAATCTGGCCAACATTATTCTCAGGAGTTTCCCAAGTCAAAGATTTGGCGGGAAATCGAGGTTAGAATAAATCATGAATAGCATGACGGAGTTGCACTATCCTTGTACTATATATGTAATCCTAGTATTTATGCGAAATTTATGCAAGTTTTAACGTCAACACTAGTATATCGCGATACTATGTTTTGAAATCAGTGATAAGATGTCAGAATATCATTTGATTTTGAAGTATTTCGTTGGTATGTTTATTTTGCTTTTGTCGTTTGGTTGTAAGGTTATTGGTAAGATAGGCTGCACAATACTAGTATTGACGACTACGACTACAGTGTTCTTCTGTATATTCCCCAGCGTCGCTAACCTTAACCTAAACTTCAACTTTTACATATTTGCGCCTATATCCAAAGTACTGCGAACAAACGAGAGGTTCAAATTATCTCGAAGTCATCATATAATTATTTGTTGAGATTGGCAGACGAAAGAAATTCTTCAGTATGTACGAGCACATAGGGCGCGAATGTAGTAATCTGAAGGTTGATAATCATCGATTTTTTCTCAATATTTTAACTCTCGCATAAGGTTACCCTCCCTCACCTCCCTATTCTATTACCTCCTTGTCACTATGGCGTTCAAAAATATATACATACTGTATAGTAAGCCGAAGATTACCCCCTCCCCCACCTTCCTATTCCATTCCCTCCTTGTCATTATAACATTCAAAATATATGCATAGTAAGCCTAAGGTTACCCCCCCACACCTTCCTATTCCGTTCCCTCCTTGTCATTATAGCATTCAAAAATACATACATATTGCATAGTAAGCCTAGAATTACTCCCTTCTCCACCTTCCTATTTCATTCCCTTTTTGTCATCATAACATTCAAAATATATACATACTGCATAGTAAGCTTATCAATTGTCACAACCACTACGGAAAAGACCAGTGGGGCGAGCACGAGCCCCTCCCCTCCTACACGTATGCTAGCTAGGCAGCTGATTACGCATCTAGATACATTCATCCTCCAGGCACGAAAGGCCATCCTTCGCATCCAAGGGTAAAGATGGTACTATTCTGAATCTTCTCAGCTTGCGCACAAAGTTCATCAACATCCCAGTTAGCCCAGATCATCCGTCCATTCAGGAATTTTGTCTTCGGCTGAGTAAGCCACACTAGGAAGTTTGCAGGCAACGCAGCTGTGGATGGGAAGTATGGATTAGTAATTATGATCTTTGAAAATAGGACGGAGCAATGGTACATACCAGTGTCCATCGGTAGTGTAGCAGGATCAACATCAGCTGCACGAAATACCTTGGTGTCCACCATTCCAGGGTGGACGGTACAAATGAAGATGTTAGGGTTCTCCAATGCTAAGAACTCCATTATCTTCACTTGTGCCGTCTTGGCACTCTGGTAAGCCGATTGCCCAGCAATCCATGTAACTGGTAGCACCAAACTCCCTGAGGTGAGTCCGTACACATATGCGCCAGCCTTATTCGCATTTGGAAAAAAGGCTTGGGCCATTATTACAATGGATTTAACATCAGTCTAGTTAAAAACGCTTAGCAGATCATCGTTAAAATCGATATCGGACGAACCTCATATGCTTCCCACCACTTGGCAAGATCTACAGAGACAATAGGTCCCTTGATACCCTTGCTTGCCGCACCCATCACGAGAACATCCCACGTGCCAACCGCCTCAGCTACCTTTTTTATTCCTGCCTCATCAGAAACGGATGTAGCAAATACTGAGCTGCTGGCTGTGTTCTGAGGGATTTGACTCTGCGTCTCAAGTAGATCTGATTCAGTGCGGCCAATGAGTACTAAATGCTTGGCTCCCGCTTTGGCAAAGGCCAAGGCTGTCTCGCGTCCAATTCCGCTACCCTATGATAGATCAATAAGCATCTGCGTATGTTTTCGAAATGATATAAGGAGTCTTACCGCTCCTGTGACGATGACAGTTCGTCCTGCTTGACTAAGGGCTGGCTGAGTAGCGTCAATAGCTTGATAGACATCGTTGTGCCAAGTGGCTGTTGGGCATGGATATGGAGGTTGCATCGTGGCTTCAGCAACTTGTATTATGATGGCCAAAGATTATGGAGATGGTTCGAAATCAGGTATTTTGCCGTTCAATAAGTTCTCAAGAAATAAGTATTTCGAAAGAAGAGGAATCATAAAATAGAGGAGTATTATATATTCTGATCAGCATTGCTGATTACTCGGTCCTAGATAGAACCAACAAAAGAGGGGGGGGCGCAGTGCATGATGTGGTTTCACAAATTCACTCGCGACCATACTATATACGATAACGCTGGGAATTACGCTACTATATTTAATACATAATGTTGGGAACGTCGGGAAATTGTGACATTTGATTTCTCGAAATTTTCGGAGAACATTTTCTTTGGTTAATTAATCACTGGTAACTTTGGTGAGCGTATCATGGTATTTTAGAATTGAGGTTGCACCAGATGAAGTGCCGAGTACGGAATTGTCCTTCCACATTCTCGAATCCCTGCTTTAACAATCCTCGCTCTTATGCAATATACCGAAAGTAGTAACCGAATCACGTGTCGTATGTTCGTACAGATTATCTCCATAAGCCTTTCATTATCAAGCCTAGCCCAGAGTCATTACTGATGGTTAAAGTTGCCGCCATTGTTCATGTCCAAGAGGCATGAGTGATAACAATGCTGTCCAGCAACACCACACTTGCCATGTCCATTTATCCTCATCTTTTCCGCTGCGCAAAACACATCTGTATGATACATAAAAGCCGATGAGAATTGCTGGAATAGACGCTATCCATTCACCCCAGAAGAGCGCACAAATCGGACTCCAAAGGAAAATAGGAATTGCAAGTGTCCACCTAGTAATCCGCTCTCCCAAAAGAATTGGTGCAGTTTCGCGCCCTCTCGACTTATCACCAAGTATATCTTTCAGATCTTGGACATGCATTGTTGTCATAATGATACCACTGATTACTAGAACCCATAACTGTCCGACAGGTGTGATAACTGCGTCAGAAGAACCGCCTCCGCCGATAGCGACTTTCAGAGAACTTCGGTTATACACCCAAAAAGCGAGAGCAGCGATGAAGTTGCGCTGGATCCAACCATCATCTGACGCTTTGAGATCATTGTAAACCCACGTTCCCGTCAAAATACAAGCCGTCTCGGCTCCAACATTGAGAAAACAGTGATTGATAGCGAGTATAGCAGGAATTAACAACTGCAATGCTAGACGCACTTCCGTACGAGTCACCAGCCCTTGAGGTATAGGCCTCCATGGTTTATTTAGCTGATCCTCGGTTACGGACTCCCATAGTCGCTGGTTGGCGAGGACAAAGATCAGGAGATTCGACCAGTTGAATAACACGACAGCAGGAATTCTCCAGAGCACTTCCCGGACTGAAATATGGTCTCCTGAGACGAGAGGAGGTCCAGCAAGCGCACAACAGATCCCAAATACCGTGTTAGGAACGACAAAGGTCACAACGTCGCTGCTCGTAAATCGCCAAAAGTATCTGGCAATTTTGGCAAGGATCTCGACTCGTTTCATCAAAGAAGGAGACTCGACTACGGATATGGCGTCCACTTTGGTCGACATTTTGGTGTCTTCCGATTGCAGATGGAACGATTGTAATGTTATAAACATCAGAAAGATACTGGGCTAAGAAATTATTGCGGTTCTATAGGTTCGGATCGGAACTCTGATATAAATTCCACCCACCCGCATTCAATTGGTGGATAAAAAAGAGTCCCCAGTTTCTCGGAGTGGATAATTTTCATGGGTATCGACGGAACTCCCTGCAAATTGTAAGTGTGGGGTCAGATAGTCGCAAATATCCCAAAAGGGATAAAGCAATTGCTTGCGATTACTCTGCTGCAGTCAGCATGAAGTGTTATGCGGTGATTCAGAAATTTCTGCTCAGATATCATTATAAGGTGGTAATATATTCATGCAGCTAGTCATGCCAGGGGGGCTTGGTGCACAATTTGGGAAAAGACGCTACTTGAGGCGGCTGTCAAATCAATCCTTGAAGCATCGGATAGATAACCATGATATCCCGGATGCATTTTACTTACGCTTTCATGTGGCTTTTCAATCAGCCCACTCCTGCTACTTTCGTTTCGGACAGACATGTCGGGCTGTGATTACCTGTATGCTGTGCTGCGCCTCTCCTGGGTAAATGCCAATGGGATTGCGTCTTATTCTTAATCATTTAGGCTGAATGCGTGGCTTCCTAGTGCCTCGATTACTGGCAGTTGAGTTTTCCTGGCACACACTTCTCTAGTTTTTATTTCACGCGCCGCACTTACACAGCACCGCAAAGTAAGGGGTTAGGGTCAATATAATGCCCGATCTCTTACTTGATGCATCTCAGAAAAGACGCGGATCCTTCATGAATACTCGGTATCACATGCTGCATTTCACGATGCAACGTTCTGCTATAGCATCGCGTTTTAGAGGTACGAACTCTCTTAGGATGCTCCGGGAACGAAAAGATACAAGCTGCTACTCACCTTCCTCTTACACACATCGTCACAGTTTCAAGCTGGTTGGCGAATTTATGCTGAAGATCATTTGTCAATATCATCATCTCATCGCATGGCTGAACAAATGGCCTTCCTCTCCTGTGATCAATTACTTGTCTCTTTCTGGGCTGCGTTTTTTCCTTTTGCTCTGCAGACTTCAAGATGGAAATTTCCCACCGCCAAGTCTCACACAGGTTCAAACCTCTCCTAATTATTTTTATCATCCTCATCAGTGGACCATGGCTTTGTGCATCTTCTATCCTCAAAAGCTGTCGCTGTTTTCCAGGAGACTTATGCTGGCCCAGCGTATCAGAGTGGGCTGCATTTAATACATCTGTGAATGGAAGACTGATCTCAACTATACCAATCGGCTCTGTGTGCCATGAATCCTTCAGAAACCAAAGCACGTACAATGTATCAAAATGTACGGATCTGCAGGCCGCTTGGATCGACCCCCAGACTCATGCGGATACATCCCACTCCGTCATGGCACCATTTTGGGCGAACCACAGCTGTGATCCTTTCTATCCTACTAAGAGTCAGTGCGTCGTAGGTACCTACGTCCAATATGCAGTGAATGCCAGCTGCACATCAGACTATCAAGCTACACTTGCGTTTGCGACAAAGCGAAATCTGCGTTTGGTAGTCAGGAACACAGGGCATGATTACTTTGGAAAATCTTCGGGTGATGGTGCCTTAGCCATCTGGACACATCATATTCGGGACTTTAAATTTCTGGATTATACTTCGAAGGGATACACAGGAAAAGCTATGGTCATTGGTGCCGGACTGCAGGTTCTAGAGGCTACTACTTTGGCTCATACACAGGGTTTGACGATTGTTGGGGGGGCTACTGCCAGCGTAGGTATTTCAGGGGGTTATACTCAGGGTGGTGGTCATGGCCCACTACTGTCAAAGTATGGATTTAGTGCAGACCAGGTTTTGGAATGGGAGGTGATCGCTCTTGATGGACGACATATGAGAGCATCTCCATATCGCAATCAAGCTCTATATTGGGCGTTAAGCGGCGGCGGCGGTGGGACTTACGGGCTAGTCCTCTCAATGACAGTCAGAGCGTATCTGGAAGAAGTGACAACAGCCGCGAATCTCACATTCACCAATCAAGGCGTCTCCCAAGATCTATTCTACAGCGCTGTGGCAGCCTTTCATAGTATCCTCCCTGCTCTAACAGACGCGGGTGGCGTGGCTATCTGGACACTGCAGACCACAGGATTCAGTTTAGCTCCAGCTACAGGACCAGGCATGACGAAAGAAAAGATGGATGAGATCTTTGCACCTGTATTACAAGCGCTGACCGATCTTCAGATCTCATACTGTAAGATTTTTCTATATATGTCTTATATATATGGCTAAGTACTAATACATAACGATTCAGCATATACATCCGTCGAGTTTCCTAACTTTTACGAAAGTACCATTGCTATGAATAATCCTTCGGAGACTTCTATTTTTCAAATCGGCAGTCGCTTGCTCCCTCGTTCTGGTTTGGCTACTAACTCAAGTGAGTTAATAGATGCTCTTGCGAGTATATGCTCCTATGGTGCTGGGATTAGCGGACTTGCTTTTAAAGCTCCTTCGAACTCTTCGTTCCCCAACTCAGTCAATCCCGTCCTTAGAAGTAGTATGATTAGTTTCGTAGTAGGAACGTAAGTATATACAATTCAATTCTTACTATAAAACTAGAGCTAATTGTCGTATCATAGCTGGTGGAATAGAACTAATTGGGAAGCAAATCTCGAGAACCAAGTACTACTGACAGATACTTTGCTTCCACTAATAGAAGAATTTGCACCGGAGGGAGGATCTGCATATTTAAATGAAGGGGATTTCCGGGAGAAAGAGTGGCAGCGGGTGTTTTACGGTGATAATTATAAATCTCTTCTTAGTATCAAAAATGAGGTTGATCCTAAAGGTCTTCTATGGGGCCGGACAGCAGTAGGAAGTGAATCCTGGGCAGAAGATTCGAATGGGAGACTTTGTAGAGTTGATATTTAAAGTAATTCATATAATATATCAGGTTTCTCTTCTTTTGTAATATCATGTTTAAGTAATAGTCAGGCATATGTAAGGGGTAGAACCCGTGATGTCTGACTAAGGCAGAGCCTTCGCTTACCGTTACCAATCACGTGATTCAAATATAAAATTGAGAACTCAAAGCGGAAATCTCTTTTTCTTTCTTCATAGAATCGTTCATAGTATTATAGATACTTGTTCGAGAGTATATACTACAATTACTTTTCGCTGGAATATATATTAAACTGACCGCCTACTATTTATAGAAGATAGTGAATTATAAGGATAGATAAGTATTTTATTGCATACAACAAATTTCGAAGAAAACTTTTTCTTCTGAATACGACCTTTTCACGATCGCTTTAGATCATAGTTATTAATACAATTCCATTACAATTATCCCCAAGTGATTCTAATCAATAGTTGTTGTAATACTACTGTTGACATTTCGAAACACAAAACGCATACGAAAAAACACATAAAATACTCTATTCTAAGATTCCAGAATAAACAATCTAATTTCAATATAAGTTTAATTACTAGTTCAATTGAATCAAGAGATATGGAGATAATAAAAGCCTCCTCTGGAGTTTCAAATCTGTTATCCTTCTATTCTATTATTATTCTAGACACCCCAAATCTATTAAGCTCTATCCACTCCTTTCAAAAACAATTAAATATTATCTCTAGTCCCTTTGTAAATTTCAATTCTATAACAAGAATCAATGATTTTAGTTTTCTTAGTAATCCCTTTATCACTCAAAGTCCTATCAAATCTCAACTCTTTAATCAAAACAAGAAAAGAGGCTCAACAAACCCTCTCTTTAATCAAAACAAGCTACTCCGAACCCAAAACACTCCTATTATATCAAAGAAAGCTATATTGAAAATAAGAAATCCTATTCTTCTAGTTTTCACTTTAGCTCAAACACACAAAGAATAATCCAAACTATTAGATCTTCTAGAAATCTTTTGTGAATATACTAAAAAAGGAAATCTAATCTTAGCTTCCAAAATCATTATTTCACAAATCACTTATCTCAAATCAGTTATACAAAAAATTGAATCACAAGCTAAAGCTTTAAACAAATCCTTTTCAATCAATATTATTCCGTTACTCAAACCTTTATATACCAACATTACAAAAGAAGGAGAATGGAATTTAGTTTCAAAAGGAAAAAGCATTAAATCTATTCCAATTGAAAAGAAGATCGATATTACTCAAAAACGACTTATTCTCATCAAACCAAATATCTTCAATCTATAAACCTTTTCTCTAATAACTATAAGAGATGATATAAACGAAGCTTTTCAGAAAATGAAAATTAAAGGCTCAGTTGTTACTACAGTAATACTTTCCCTTAATAACAATCTAATCCTTACTACTAACGATCTATATACAGCCCAATTTCTAATGGAAAAGAAAGCTTTTTAGAACTATATTATCAGAGCCAAAAGAATCCAAAAAGATTAAGAGTAGTATAAAGTTATTCTTTATAATATCCCTATTAAGGAATTCTCTAGTTCGAAAGGAATGAAATTGATTCTAAATAAGATCAAAACTTTTAATCCAGAGCTCAAACCAATAGGAACCCCCTTCTGGCTTACCCTTATAACAAAAAGAGCCTATCAAAGTGTTACGGAGGTACTCGCACCGCAACATAGATTATAAGATAAACCTAAGGCCTTGATGTTGGAACCTACGAAAACAGTGCTATAGGAACAGTCAGATTAAAGGGTAACTAAAGATAGCGGTAACCAAATAAGTAATTAGTGATTAAAAGATAGATACCTATCTTTATTAGCACCTACCCTATAGTAGGCACAGGGTGGATAGCGGTTATAGGTTACAAAGTAAGCATAGATGAAATAAGCGATAGCATTAGTTAAGTCACAGGGTAAGTATTATGTAATGAATAGATAGGATAGACAGACTATCCAGACTATCCATGAATAGACGAGATAGACAGGCTATCCAGGCTATTCAGGAAAGTACGAAGGTTTATATAAGAGAATAGGCTTCATTATAATATAGAGCTTCATGCTCAAAAACAATCATTAGTTTCATTACTATAATTACAAGAATTGCAATCAATTATTACCTTATTGAATTTTTACTTAAAATTTAATTTAAACCACCTTGAGAGATCTCTAGATATTTCTATATAACCCTAGAGGCAACTCCTATAACACTTTGAGCACCCTTTCTACTTCAAATACTAATTCAATACCAACCACTATTATAGCATCCAATAGTTCGTCCAGGGGACAATGTATCTCAGCAATCGACACTGATGATATTAAGATGATTAATGCTTTCAAGAAGATTATTATTAATGAGACTCTCAAGATTGTCTTATCAGATAAGTATTACGGGAGCTGCCTCTAGGGTTACGTGGAAGTGTCTAGAGATCTCTCGAGATGGTTTAGATTAGACTTTAAGTAGGGATTCAATAAGGTTATAACTGATTGCAATTCTTATAACTATAATAATGAAACTAATAATTATTCTTGAGTATAAAGCTTTACATTCAATGAAATCCTATTCCTTATATAGACCTTCATTCTTTACAGAACCTTAAGACTCTATTCTGTCTAGATCCCTTGGATCTTATGGATCTAAGTAAATATTCTTCGATCCCATAGATCCTCTAGATCCATCACGTGACCATTTGGCCATGTGACGCGGTATGTTAATTGAATTTACGTCCACCTTCAGTCTAAGACTATATAGGACGACTAGGCCTTAGGGGCCTGATGAATAACTTTTTATTTTATAATAATGGGAATAA
>PQXI01000448.1:0-17564 GCA_004786145.1 Botrytis paeoniae | reverse complement strand
ACATATCAAAACGTAGATAGTCGAATAGAAGGTAAGAATATAGATTGCCTTTTTCCGAGTCTACTGAAAGAAGGTCTATAAATACTAGCTACAGAAGTCACGTGATTGACAAGAGATGTTTTTCCGTTCACAATATATAATCTTGCTATCTTAAATTATTATCGAAAATTCTTTTGATTAAGAGTTGGGATCTTAAGTAGCTTGATTATATTATTCGTTATTATTTTGAAGGATTGAAATAATTTTGTCCTGTTTAAGCAAAGTTATCTACAACAGGAATTTCTTTATCGGTTTAGCGAAAACAGGTTTGTTTTAAGTTTTCACTATATATTTAATATATTATAAGAAGTCTTTACTACAACTTTTTTCTGTTTAGTCTCTATTATCTCGTTAATACTATATAAACTTCTATCTCCTCACTCTTATATAGACCTCTGTCTTTTCGTTGTATATAGACCTCTGTCTTTGTATTATTAATCTTTTTGATCAATAAATCTAACTCAAGATAAACCCGGGCTTATAACCTGTTAAGATTATAACTTTCTATAGGGAATAATAGGAAGCTTAGGGTTGATTTTGAAGGCCTCTTGAGGTTATTCACTTGTATATTAACTATCTCTATATATCTTAAAGAGCTTCCAATTCTATATAATGAAAACTCTTCCCGTGGGGAGAGTTTCCACTAGGCCCGAATAGGACTAGCTCTCCCTGTATCTTGACGCCACGTGAACCACTATCTTCAACAACTATCTCTATTTTCCTTAAAAGACTTCCAATTCTATATTGTAAAAACTCTTCCCATAAGGAGAGTTTTTATTAGGCCTGAATAGGACTAGCTCTCCCTGTATCTTGGCGCCATGCGAACTACTATCTTCAACAGATTCTAGTATTTTAATATATTACTATTAATATTGAATTTAAATAATATTGAATATTTTTAGTGATATAGCTTTTAATATTACATACGATAATATTTCATAGAAATTCAATAATTATTACTATACTGACCCGTATATTGATTACGGGAAATACTATTGCCTACACTGACCACGCTTATAGCATACAAACAAAAAGTCGACACTGTATTTTACAGACTTTACAACTCAAGCGCCATCTATATTTATCGGCTCGATGAACCTTTCTTGACTCTTAATGGTCAATCTAGATACAAAAATTTCGAGATCGGGTCGTAGAGATAGTCATCTATTGAAGTTTCATTGTCCTACACTCTTGAGAATGACGCGCGTTAATTTGAATAGCCATACTGTAGAGATTTGTTTTTCTTGCACCCCCAAACTATGCTTGTTGATCTAGATGAATCGATAATAAGTTTTTATAGAGGTCAGTTGGGGGCTTTTGAGCTGTGGTGTCGGTCGGTCGTGTAACATGTGAAGTTCCTCGGCAAAAATTGCTAAGGTATCTACTCTGTAGGTTAAAGCATCTCTACAATCTGGCGCAATCTGAAGATCTGTCAGGACGAAACTTGATAAGGTTATACTTATTAAATCATGGGTATTCATTGGAGTCTGGGGTTCTGGATAAAGTCATATTCTTATCGGTGCGATTTTGCCGTTCTTTTATTGTTTCATGTATACATGTTGTCCGAGAATTATTTCGGACCATATACCTCAGGTCACTGCGTCTAGCGATTTCACTGGTCACGATTTCCCCTTGGACCTTCAAGATTATTCCGCATACAAACCATACATGTGCTTGAATTACGATTGGACAAAAACATCGTGGGGGTGATTGAAAAGAGTGCTAAAGCCTGGATGGAAGTAAGCCGCAGGGGTTAGCGACACGGCAAAAACCACCTTGGTAGGTAAGGATTTTCCGGAGAAAGCTTCAATTCGGTAGGTAGCAGAATATATATATTTGAGATGATAAGGCACTATATGTTGAGGTTCTTTTCAAGATCCGGCACTCAACATTATAAAGTTATTTCATTCTCCCGTTCTCTACAAGTTGTTTACTTAGCGTTTGGCGGCAAGAACCCCACGATTTATTCCTTTAAATTCTACGGACCTTGAGTTCTATTCTAGTTCTCATATTATATTTGCAGTGTAAGAAGATTTAACTCCGTATTTACTTTCATGAATGATTACTGATATTACCTAGGCAATTATTTTACTGTTTCTAGAGGTTTTCTTCATATCTACACGTTAAGAATCTACCATAAGATCACCAAAATACACAATGCAATTCTCGATCCTTGCCCTCATCCCTCTCCTCGCTCTCACGACGGCCGCTCCAACCACCACTAAAAGTAGAGAAAGCTTCGTTCAAACCTGTGCAAAGGCCGACCTCGGTAAATCATGCAATGCTGGTTTCATTAGTGGCGTTGCAGCAACTGGCATTTGTAATTCTACTATTATCAATGTTGAAAGTGGCGTATTTGCCTGCTCTGTTAAGACAACAAGTACAGTGACCTCTCCTAGAGCATCCACCTCAGTCTATGGTGATGCAGCGACGGACAAAGGAAAGCATTTGAAGGATTTGAGAAGGATTGTTGAAAGAGGTATCCTGGTATTTTGAATTCGGATGGAGTGAAAGCGGTTGAACTATGAGGGATGATAGAAGGGAAGGAAATGATATATGCTTGACAAATTTTGGATCGGATCTTTTATTTCTTACGTTCTTTGAGCAAAGTTATTTTCTTCAATTGACGGGATATCAAAGTGGCATACAGCGGGGTGTGAATGAGTATAAAGCGATATGAACAAGTAACAAGTCATCACTTGACTATGAACCAAACGTTAGAATGTAACTACCATTGGCTCGTTTCCTTCTTCGTTATTAAATACTTCTTTTGGATATCACGGTATTTTAGCCAGATACACGCAGGCGTCTTTCCATATGGACCAATTCAACCATCTGGAATATTCAAACCATTTGGAATATTCAGGTTGTTTCGAATATTAGAGTCATTTCAAATATTGGAACTATTAGAGACATTAAAACCATTGGAGGAATCGAACCTGTTTGAAGCATTGGAACCCTTACAGATATCAAAACCATTGGAAACATTGAAATCTTGTGATGCATTGAAACCCTTGAAGAAGTTGAAACTGTTGGAGACATTCAAATCACATGAGGCATTGAAAGCATCTGGGACTTTGAAATCGTGTAAAATATTGAAATTGTCTGAAGCACGGGAAGGGAATCATTTGAAGCATTGAGACCGATTGAGGTATTGAAATCGCGTGATGCATTCAGTGATGACAGGGAGAGAAGGGTAAGAAAACGAACAGGGAGTAAGACCTGGGAGATAATTTCCTTTGTAGGGAGGGGAAAAAGCAGTGTAGGGGGACGAGAGTAGGAAGACAAGGGGGTATAAGGACAGGTCAGGGAGATAATGTCCGTCATCGAGAGATAATGATAGGGAAAAACAAACGCCAGGAGGTACAAAGGCGGGGCAGGGGACTAAGGAAATTATAAGGATAAAAAGACTAAGACAGGGAGATATAGGCAGAACAAGGAGACAGTAGGGAATCAGGGACAAAAAGACGAGGTGGAGGGAGAAAAGAGCGAGAACAAGGACAAAAGAGACTAGGTGGAGGGAGATGAGGCAAAGAGGCAATCATAGACATATCAGATTACACCGGTAGTATCACCCAAGACAGAGCATTGTTTGTGGAAAGACTTTTCATATTCATTCAAAGTGATTAATCATCCATCGCATTCCACATTTCTTTTTTCCTCCATCAATCATATGAAGCAGACTTCTTTCTGCCGTACCTGCCAACTTTTTGGGTCTCAGTCTCAGCCTGAATGGACAGGAGCACTTCCGAATGCCATCAGCGTTATAGAGAACAAGCACCAACTCTTCCCTTAAATCTTTTTTAAGAAGAGAAATGCCTATTCTATGTTGTGCCACTGTCGTATATCGATTTGATCGTAAAAGACGCCCACTCGTAGATGATGTGAAAAATGAAAAGTAAGAGGAAAGCCTTCAATTCAAGCTCTCAAATGGTATCCTCCCTTGCCATGTGTCATGAATAAAAGACAACGAAGAAGAAAATATCGAGAATATGAATCCCACTTTTTTTTCTATCTAGAAATGCGAAATGCAGCAAAATGCAATGTAAAGAAAAAACGAAAATATTTGCAAATCTTCCATAGTGGAGGACTTATGATCCATGGAAATGCTGAAAGCAGGACCAGTAAGGTTTTGGAGAACATGTCTATCGTAATGCGTTTCTTGGAAAACCTAGATGAAAGCTTATATAGCTCCCTAATCCAGGTAATAAAAAGCATCGTGACCGGTAAGCAGTAAAAGGATGACATCTCGTGTCAGCCGTCTAACTGCCTTTCTATAATGGGTATCGATGCGAGGCGACAGTCATAAACAAAAGACAGGTTCTATCGTATGCCGATCAATGGTCGAGCGAGACCACGTGTAAGAGCCCGACTCTATCGCTGAATGCAAGAGAAGACTTTAATCGTGGGTATCGCTACCAGGAAACAGAAAAAGCGCAGAATAATTCGTTGAGGAGCAAATGTAAAGCTGAGGTGTAAGGAAAAGTCGACAGAGAAAAGCAAGTTTTTTTGCGAAGATATCAATGAGAGGTACAATGACCATCAATACCCACTAAACGCCTCCGTTCAAGATCTAAAGAGTACCGAACGAGTACCGAAATCGAAATAAGAATTCGAGCAAGGGACGGAAAGCGTTTGGTGTAGGTTTTTACCACCAGCTTTGGCCGCCACCACCAGCAGACTGAGGGACAAGAAGTCAGTAATTGTTTTATTGCGAGTTGAGCATTGGAATGAATGATTGCGGAATTGAACTTACTGGGTTGCCATAACCTCCACCATTGCCGCCACCGTAACCACCACCACCACCACCATATTGTCCTGGAGGAGGGCCGTAGCTAGCTGGAGCAGGTGGGCCACCGAAGCCACCACCACCACCACCACCATATCCACCAGAGGCTGGAGGTCCACCGAATCCACCACCTCCGTTAAATCCACCACCACCGCCACCTCCGCCGAATTTACGGAAATCACGATTGGCTCCACCACCACGTCCACGACCACCTGATCGACCTCCTCGTCCACCACCAAAGCCACCACCTTCACGAGCAATGTTCTCGAGGAAGGATGGAATCTCTTGATTAGCTTCCTTCAAGAGTTCAATAAGATCGCGACAGACACCACGGTTTCCACGGTTGAAGAATGCAGTTGAGATACCAGTGTTACCAGCACGACCTGTACGACCGATACGATGAACATAGTCATCAATGTCGGTAGGAAGGTCGTAGTTGACTACGTGTTTCACATTAGGAATATCCAAACCTTTAAGAGGATAAAGTTAGCATTGCCTATTCAAAAAGAAAATCTCTTGAAAGAAGATTGTGTAGAGGAAAGCGGGGAGGGGAAATCAAAATCAGAGGGAAAGGCCGCAAAATTTACATACCTCTGGCTGCAACAGCAGTAGCGACAAGAATTGGGCAACGGCCATTTCTGAACATCTCAAGAGCACGTTCACGCTCACGTTGAGTACGGTCACCGTGGATAGAGGTGGCGGGGAAGTTTTGGTTGATCAAGAAGTCTGACAAAGAATCGGCCATACGCTTAGTCTCAACGAAGATGAGAGTAAGACCAGCACCGTGAGTGTGGAGGATGTCCAAAAGGACGGAACGCTTATCAATGTCCTCGACGTATTCAACCTTTTGAGTAATGTTCTCAGAAGTAGAACCAACACGACCAACAGACAAGAAAACGTAATCCTTCAAGAAATCACGGGCAAGCATTTGGATATCGCGAGGGAAGGTGGCTGAAAACATGAGGGTTTGACGGTTTTGAACACCTGGCATATCCTCCCCCTCAACAATTCGTCGAATTTGTGGTTCGAAACCCATGTCCAACATACGATCAGCCTCATCAAGAACCAAGTACTTGATGTTTTGAAGAGAAATGCGGCCACGCTCAATCAAGTCGACAAGACGACCTGGAGTGGCAACGAGGAGATCACAACCACGTTCCATTTGGCGAAGTTGAGAACCAATATCGGCACCACCATAAACGACACAAGGGCGAACCCAGGATCTGTAGGCGAATTTGCGGGATTCATCGTAAATTTGGGAAACAAGCTCACGGGTGGGAGCGAGGATCAAGGAAGTTGGGTAAGCCTTGCGAGTGCGTCCGAAGCTTCCTGCAGCATTAGCTGGAACAGGAGATGGACCAGTTTGGAATGCTTGAGACAAAATGGGGAACAAGAAACCACCAGTTTTTCCGGAACCAGTTTGAGCACAGGCCATCAAATCACGTCCACCCATAACAATTGGGATAGAGTATTTTTGAACTGGGGTTGGGACCTTGTAATGTGCCAACTCAATGTTCTTGATGAGATGATCATCGAGAGGAGGGTTGGTAAACTTGAGGACTGGTTCTGGGACATCTTGACCAGATGCTTCAACTGGGATATCATCGTACTTTTCGAAGTTGATACCGGTTTGTTGCTTGGTTGGATCATCGGCAACACCGAAGAGTTCACGTTCTAAACGAGCGTTGGCAGGTCCCGCGATGTGCTTTCCATCTCGCCATTGTCCATCTCCACCACCACGAGCTTGACCACCACCACCACCACCAGCGCCGCCGGCACCTCCTGCGCCTCCAGGACCGCCAGCACCAGCTGCAGGGTTTCCATAAGCGTTCTTGTTGAAGGATGGAGGACCAGATGGGTTCCAGTTGTTTCCACCTCGTGGTGCACCGTTTCCACGTGGGGTGAAATCAGGAGCATTTGCCCAAGATTCACCTCCAGCTGGGCGTGGACCATTAGCGTATCCATTACTAAAAGGAGAAAACAAGTCAGCACATCTATCATTACAAATGCATCTGATGAAGATTGGAATAACTCACCCTTGAGGGGCCCAAGCACTACCATTCAGGTTTGCTGGTGGACCACTTGGAGCAGGGCCACCCATCTTGCCTCGCATGTGGGGAGGAATATATGATCGAGGTTCACCACCGTTAAGGTTGAGACCATTCATGTTGAGTTGATCCGCCATATTGAATCAAATTCTGGAAGATCGAAGTTGTGTAAAAGTTGTGAGGTTATCGGGTATCGACTGATAAGGGTTCTTCGTAATTCGGCCGTAGTATTATCGAACAAATTAGGTTTGACTTTGAAAAGTCTTTTTGGGTAACTTTTGAACCTCTCGTGTAAAAAGACAGTCGAGATGGTAATCAGAAATCTAAGAAACCGAAACGCAATGGAAACGATTAAAAAGAAGAAAATTTGGATGAATTTATTGCTTCCGTTCGTCTTTTATAAATAAGAAGAGTAAGGAAACGTGAATGTTGAGACAATCGTCAAACTCTTTTTAACTTGTTTTCTTAATAGCCTTCGAAAGAAACTTCAAAGACTGAAAGTAAGAAAAAAAGAAATAAATTGATCGTAAAAAAGAAGAAGTTGTTTGATGGTATCGGGATTGAAGAAGGAAGAGATTTTATTTTATTTTGTGTGTTTGAAGAGGAAGAGGTTCGAAGGAAAAGAGAAGAATTTTAGTAGAAGCACCTTAGTACTCCTCTCCTAGTAGAATTTTCGATTTTTGACCAAGTGCGTATTCAGGTCGTGGTAACTGGGTAAGAGAGGCAAAAAAAGAATAATATGCTAGTCTCAATTGAGTTAAGCGGCCAGGAAGACCCTTAGCTCAACCCTTATTGATAAATTTAGTAATGATGAACCAATGAGAAATCAAGGATCTTAAAGTTTTTAAGTTCCATCTGGAAAAAAGTCCCCTAACTATGAGAGAAAGGCAATGTTTGATATCATCCCGCCGCCCGCATCGTATACAGGTACTCGACCTACCTAGATAGGTAACTGGTGGTCTAGAATCTCTTTATATACCTACCTGGGTAATACTTACCAAAAGAACAACATCCATACGTTCGTTGTACATAGGTAGGTATTTCCAGCTACCCACTCGACTTCTACTAGATACCTACGAAGTACTACCCATTCAGTTAGTCTTATATATAGTATAAACAGAGTATATCTATTACTTACCCTAGTAATACTCAAGATTTTAGCCACTGCAATTGTTCCACTTATACATTTGATTTGGATGACGCTCCGCTGGGCCACGGAGGCTTCTTCGCTTCGCTCCATTATTTTACTCCTAATCTACTGTACCATATAAGTCTTGATATATGATGTTTATCTGGTTGCTGCCTGCTAGGTAGCTATGTGATATCTATTTCTAGGATATTACCTACTTCTCTTGCCTTTCTTCATTTCAATTATCTGACTACTAGGTACTCCCCCTCCCTGTCTGATGTTGACGCGAGTAGGCTCGTATCAAATGACGTCGCACAATCATCATTTATGTTTCAGTCGAACATCGGGGGCGAGTAGTGCAACCACTATATAATCTTACCACACACTGACACCAGAAAATCATATCAATACGTTCAATGATGGAAGAAGGATCTAGATATAATTTTAGATCAGTTTATAGTATGAGCTCTGGTTAGATAGGCAGTACTGTGTTTATACCCATCTCAGTATCAGTCACTATGCATGTCTACCGATCTTTTTTAATGAAGTGAAAAGAAGCACTCGCCATATTAAAGATGCAGGCATGTTCTAGACCGTCGATCGATCTCCAACTTCCAGAATAATGATGGACATCTATGAATGTGACCTTCATCTAAGTTTCGGCTGTAAAAAGGAGAACCCGCCTGAGACTGTACTTCAAGAAAGAAGTCTTTGGAAAATTACATCTTCTTACTGGGGCATGTGAGGATGGAGTCAATGTGTAAGTTAAACTTTACGCTCTTATCGTGGTTGATCTTTGTCCAAACCCATATGGAAGATCAATACTAGTTGCACGCAGCAAGATACGGACGATAGAGAAAGAGGGTAGGCACCGATAAACCTTAGGTTTAAGATAATTTCTGCATATACCCGGCAAGAAGACTGGTAGGATTGAACCACAACGTTTGCAAATGTCGCGGATAAAAAAGGTAGCCACCACGGCAGTGGTCCCCCGGAAGGGCCAGCGGAGCGTTATTTCAAATATGCCAACAACTTCTAGACGGATCAAATCACAATGCATTTTCAGTAACCAATCATCAAAATAGGTATCGCCATTTTATGCCATTTGATGCCACGCTAATATACACCCATACCTTAATTCATAGTTTATCTCCTGTGTCATAAAAGGCCCCTCATAAGAAATCATCCTCGAATCAACCCTCTAAGGGCAGTCAATTCTCGCACTGTCATCATAATCAAGTTCCTTAATTCCCTCCTTCGTAATAACTTTAACAGTCATTCCCTTGAAATCAATCGGCAACCTCCTCTTCAACTCATCTGTACACATCCTCAAAACCTTCATTCCTTGTTCAAAATCAATATCTGGGTGATGATGTTTATCAAGAATAGACAAGCAGTAGTATTGTGCATAGCCGTGAGCTGCATATGGAAGGGGTGCAAGTGACGCTAGGTAATCGAGCCAGTATAGGCTGGGCTTGTCGGTAATAGGATCAACACCGCCGAGGAGAAGGTTGACATTATATGGTTTGCGGGAACGAAGGGATTGTGCTAATTCACCACGGACAAAGTGAGCGACCGCGGATGGGGAGAGATCGATGTTATTGCGCATGGAGTAAAGTTGAGCATTGGCTTGAATGTATTCTGCGAATTGAACTGTGAAGCGCTAATATTAGCATATTATTTTGTTGCAGAAGACCGTGGGCAGTTACTTGTATCTCCAGCCTCTCCAGAGAATGCCATCAAGGTATGTTGGTTTAATGCTCTTGTCTTGTCATCTGAAGCTTTGAGAATGGTTGCACCTCTCATGGCAGCTTTTGAAGCCGCAATGATGGTAAAGTCCTTGCCAGTTATTCCAAGTAAGACCTCCCTAAGAAAAGATCGTGTCAGCGTAGTCTTCCACAGACATTTTTTTCATTCAAACTTACATGTTGATAGTGATTTAAGTTGTAGGATGAAGCTTCAGATTGTATTAACTATTGAGACTTTGGAGCTCCAACGCGTGTAGCTCTCGCTGCCTCATTCAATTTGGCGCTAGTATACTTATGTCTTAGCTCCACAAGCTTGAACATTTTATCACCCCTCTGATTGTAAGAATGAAAAAAATCCCGATTAACCAAGTTTCAATTAGATCATAATTCTTTTACTAGAAATGGATTCAGATGATCTATTAATCTACATCTACCTAGTAGGCTTTTTCCACGAACATGATCTGTAATTATTTTGATGTATGAACCCATGACCTTTGATCTCGAGATATGTCACGTGATGCATTCTCCATTATGGATCCACTCAATCCCTGTCTCGAGATTCTGCGGCAGAATAATTCTACCCAAAAAATTATTTTGATAGGACGAACATTTTTCTGTATTTTCTATCGTGACCTTTTCTTTTCACAACCACCACAATTATGTCTTCTTTCTTCACTATACCCAATTCCCAAAAGAAGAGGAAACGAAACGAAGCCCCAGAAGTACCCAAGAAAAGATTAGCTGCCTCATCAAAAGCTCCCGCGAAACAGCCAAAACCTGCGAGAAAACCCGAAAGAGATGAATCGATTTCTGGAAGCGACTCGGAGAGTGAAGGAGGTCAATTGGACGATGACATTGCAGATCTCACCTCGGATGATGAATTAGAGGGAGAGGGAGAGGAAGAAACTGCGGCGGAGCGCAGGCTGAGATTAGCAGAAAGATATTTGCAAAATATCCGGGAGGAGGTAGCAGATGATGAAGTTGGGTTCAACGCCGAGGACATTGATCGGGATTTGATCGCCGAACGTTTAGAAGAAGATGTTGCGGAATCGAAAGGAAAAATATACAAAACATTGGCAGACGAATTAGAATTCGGGGAAGCATCGAGTTGTCATTTTAAGAAGGATTCGCATTCATTTACGGGTGTAGCTACATGTGCGCCATATGTTTATACTGTGACCAAGGATATGTGGCTAGTCAAATGGAAAATACAGGACTTACCAAGGGACCAATATCCGCAAAAGAAGGGCAAGAAGAAGAGCAAGAAACCTTCACCACCGCCGAAGAAAAAGCCTACCCTAGTAGCTTCAGTACGAGGCGATCAACGAAAGTCGAAAGTGACATCTTTCATGGGACATACCGACGCAATTATTAGTGTGGCCGCCTCACAAGATGGTAAATTCGTCGTAACTGGTGGTGTGGATCGAAAGATTATTGTTTGGAATGCTGAGATTCTTCGACCCATCCGAGTTTTTTCGCAACATCGAGACGCAATTACAGGTTTAGCTTTCAGAAGAGGAACAAATCAATTATATTCCAGTTCAAAGGATCGAACGATCAAAATATGGAGTTTGGATGAAGGTGCATATGTGGAAACTTTGTTCGGTCATCAGGATGAAGTTGTGGATATTGCTTCTCTTGCCCAAGAACGCTGCATATCAGTAGGCGCTCGTGATCGTACAGCCCGTTTGTGGAAAGTTGTGGAGGAAACACAGCTTGTTTTCCGTGGCGGTGGAGGTGAGAAGAAGTCTCGTCACAAGAATAATCCTAATGACCTCCGTACTCTTGAGGGTAGTATCGACCGTATAGCTATGGTTGATGAGGATATGTTCATTACTGGAGGTGACAACGGATCACTGTCTCTTTGGACCATTCACAAGAAAAAGCCAATCTACACATTGTCTCAAGCTCACGGAGCAGACGAGCCAATAAAACCTGAAGAGGCCTCCGCAGAAACCGACCCCTCCAAAAGAATCGTACCTCGTCCCTCGCCCCGCTGGATTACCGCTCTAACCACAATTCCCTACTCCGACGTCGTACTGAGTGGTAGTTGGGATGGTGTAGTTCGAGCCTGGAGAGTCAGTGCCGACAGAAAAAGCCTTGAATCAATGGGTCCTGTTGGTCGAATCGCTGATACCACTATGGATAGCGCAAATACCAAGAAATATGGATCCCAAGCACCAGCCCGCGGCATCATAAATGACATATCAGTTTTCGAACGCGGTGATAGGGGAAAGGACGGTGTATGCATCATTGCAGCAGTAGGAAAGGCCCACCGTTTAGGTAACTGGCAAAAAGCACCAGCAGGAAGAAACGGAGCAGTGATATTTGAAGTGTCGAGGAAACAGATAACTAATGGTGTTAATGGGCATGCGGATGAAAACGGGAAGGAGGCATAATATGCTTTGCAAATGTATAGTTGGTGATCAATTGGCCCGGAGGAGTTTTGTCATATAAAAGGCTGGATGCATGATATCTTCATTTGTGATTATGTTTACTTGGATGTATGAAATCGAGGTAGATACATAGCTCAATAATGAGGTAGCTTCTGGCTTTTGAGAATTTAGCCGAGAATCTTATGCATATGATTGTATTGTGTGTTCGTTTTGGTATTCATGGTCATGTTTCATGCATATGAACATACTTGTAGGTAGTGTACCCCCACCCCTTCCCCCACCCGGTTTCCCTTTTTCTCAACCGAGCAATGTCAAAACATGAGCTACGTGTCTCTGGTTCCCTCAGGCAACAGACAGATACGACGAATTCGGAGGATGATTGTAAAGAACGATACTCTCATGACCGGACACACCCCAAGAAGAACCATGCAAAATCAGACACTTTGCGAGAAAGATGTGGAGATCATCTATAATAAATTTGGGGTATTCACTACCTTCATGGTTGTTAAATCTCTTGATATCATTTCTTGACTATATTATACAACACCTTCATCTTGCGTCTGGTATCTCCTCTCGTTCCACTTATTCATCACCCGACATATGTACACTTTGTCCGTGTCATAGCCCAAAAACATCTGGGCGATCAAATTTGGAAATGAGTTCGAGGGAGTGCAGTAGTTGCCAATGAAGAAGCGGAAGTTGAATTACCAACTAAGTCTTGTTGAAGGAGGATCCGAATGGTATTGGTTACGGCATTTTGAATCCCCATCAATTAGCCTTGCCCTTCCCTTTCCCAACAACTTCTCTTCGCTTCTCCCAAACCTGCAAGTAACTCTCTCCTAAATGCAAAAATTCTCTTTGCCCTCCTTCCACAAATAGGTCCTGCACCACCTTCCACTCTCCCGTCGCCTTATCTCTCAGTTGCACTTTCCAGCTCCTTTTTTCCGATTCTCCTTCTACACTATCTTCTCGCCCTCTGACCGCTTCATGTACTATATTCGCAACTAAGTCGTACCATATTGGTTCTCCGGGTCTAGCATGTTTCATGTCGGGCTCAATATATGGTGACATATCGAGATTGCGCGCGTCGAAAGTGACAATTGTTGGATTACGTTCATCGACGAACTTGTTATGCGAGAATCGTTTTATGTGAAAGAGGAGAAAGGGTGGTAGTGGATGAAGTAATCGGTAACGTTTACGCATATTGAGATGCTCTTGCGCTTTTAGACCATCGTATTTTGCGAGGATACTGGTCAGAGGAATTTGAGGAATGATGTTCCGTTCTAATTCATCTTGAAATAATGGCGCTGGTGGTAAATCTAATGTGAGTAGCATGAATCTACTGACATCAGTCTTGACATGTGCATCTTCAAATCGTAATCGATCACCAGCATCGGCTTTGGCGGTAATAGCTTGAGATTCGACTTTCAGCTTTCCTTGGAATATCTTCTGAATTATTGAAGAGCCATGTTTAGTTTTGGAACCCCCAAGTGCGATATGTAGGTTATTGAGGAACCAGGAGAGGAAATCGACAGGGTCAGATTGGGTGGTTAGATTGAACTTCTTGTTTGATTTGAGAGATATCTCTTGAAGAAGTTCGTGGGGAGAGACATGAGATTTGAAGGCTCTTGGATTCCACATCTTTCGGAATAAAATCGATACTCGTTTTATGAGTTCCGCTTTGTTGTGAAAGTCCTCCAATAAAAAGAAATTTCGAAGAGGCGGTACATGAGAAAGTGCTTGTATTACCACATTAAAATAGTCGTTGTCCTTGATGTTGTTCATACCGACAAAACCTGGTATATATTCTTTACCAGATAGAGTCCAAGAAGATTTGGCCTCACGATCCATAGCCATAACCTGCTCTTTTGTGTATGTAGGATCAGATACAAACTTTATGTCGTCCAAACTCTTATTTTTTACCTCGTATCCTTCTGGTAGAACGTAGACCTTTTGTGTTTGCATATTGATGAATACGTGATGCCCTACCTCAAGAGCGTGGAAGTAGGCGTGAGATTTTGTCCCTCGACCCTGATAGTATTTCCCGCATACTAAACAAGCGTATACGTTGATATTTGAGAGGGAAATCGAACAGAGCTTTTCGAAATCGAAGTCTAAGACATTGCGATTGATGGTATCAAGGTAGAGATCGTCGTAACCTTCCATTGGTGCCTTTTCTCGAGGGATCACAAATTGCAAATCTTCATCCTCAACTTCAAGATCTTCCATTCCATTTTTCAAATCCTCTTCATCCTCAATCTGCACCGGTTTAGGTTCTACCGTCCTCTGTCGTTTCGGGGTGGGTTCTGTTTTCAAATACGCTCCGTTGATCGAATCGTCGTCATCACTTTTTGTGCCGGCATTCGCAGAGTCGCCATCGCGTTCTTTACGCTTCCTAGTTGGGATATCCATATTTGTAGAACTTGGCATGTTGATATTGTAGATAGCTATAGAAGATACTCTAAGGCGAGGCAATTGAAGATGGAAAGTTAACCTCGCTTGTTATTTATTTGTAGCCTTGCGCTAAATTTAATTTTGGGTGTTGAAGCTATCTAGCTCCAAGGGCAATGACCACGTTAAAGCCACACTCAAGCCACACCATCTTCAAGTCACTCAAAACAACGCCACATAACCTTACTTCCATCCTGCGCCTTTTTTCTAATTCAAATCCACAAGTGCCAAAGCGAGGATGTTCCCTTAAGAAACTGATCCTGTGAGATGGTTCATTCTCGACAATTAAAATTGAATGTAGAAGATATTCAAACTCATCTACATTGGAGCGAAGCTTGCCATGAGGGTTTATGGGCTTGCCCTCATGATAATACTTCATTACTTTGTATAGTATACTCAAGGTAATAGTTAAAATCGATTATCAGAAAATGATGCTCCACTGATCTTCGTATGACCATTACCCTGCCGTGGAAGCGAAACATACACCCGTCAGAAAGTACGAGCTCGTTCATTGAGCAGTAATCGGACATCAAACCAGCACCACAACCAAGAATGCCGACTGCTATCCATCCTCCTCAAATTACACAGTAGAAACAGAATTATAAAAGAATAATGGTCCGCCGTCGGAAGTATCATTCGGTATGACATTATAGCCCTATCCCAATCACGATCATCATCTTTGTCCACCCTAGGGTTCAACAAACTTGACTGCTTTTTCCAGCGCATCCTCCGCTTCCTTCATGAAACCTAGAATTGTCACCGCACCTAAAATATCATGTGGTGTATTTTAGATCTTCGAATTCCTATGTTTGTACCGTATTCCTTCATCGCTTTGGCAAACTCCACGTGTTGATCGTACAATACTTCCAAGGTGCCAGTTGAAATGAAACGAGTATCTGGAATTTTGAACTTGTTTCCTGCTGGGAACTCATATAGATGGTTTCTGTTTTATCCTGGAGGTAAAAATCGACTTGTACTACATTATAGAATCAACCCTCACTTGTAATCTGTCTTGTCGTTTTGATGGCTGTTCAATATCATTCCATCAGGCACCAAATCTATTCATGGGCTCCAGAAAACTCCGGCTCTTGGTAAAGGCAAATTTCCTTTCCCCTCACTGCTAGTGAGATTGCGTGCTATTCCCAAGAAAACTTGAGTACTCGTAAATTTGTCAGATAAAATAATATCTTCGAGTCGAACATTGAGTCGTTGTGAATGTAGGAGTATGCTGTCAAGCCATCCTGCAAAACAGCTGTAAAACGCGCTATCTTCTCAATCACAAGACGATATTGTATTTATCGAACAGAAAATTTTAGATGCTTGAAAAGAACTCCAGGCTTCCATCCGCTATCTATGGATCGATAACTACTAAGAACGTAGCCACCGCCGTATGAATGAATAGCTATTCGCTGTGGCATGCCTTTTGCGGGACTGGAAGTTGATGGTGGAATAGCAGGCTGCACTAATTGTGACAAGACTGACAGTATATTGATCAGCGATACCGTGATATGTAGATGGCATTGTGAGAATGGGCTGTACAACAATAAAAGAGTCTTACCGGAGTCACGGATCCGGTGGTGCGGTAAATGACTCGCATTATAGGGCCACCAAGTGAGAGAAACATGCAGATCAACAGCTGAATCGTGGTACCAATCACGAATTTAAAGAGGCGATCTTGGGTTTTGATAAAAAGAGAACTATGCCAGTCAAATTGGTAATGTAAATTCCAATAGTCAAAAAGTGCTGTAGGACTTAGTGTGCCTGAAGATGAAGCAAGCTTGGTATTCGATGCGGTGGCAATGATTACAAACCTTCAAGCCTTGTTAGCGAGTGAAGATTCGTGCTATTGTTCTATATAGATAGATATTAGAGATAGATATTCTCCATGTGGAAAAGGAAAGCTAAACCGTATACCAGATTCTATGGTGATTTAAATATAGTGTCAAAATCTTGACTCCAAAGTTTGAGGAGGTGTTCTCAAGCTTAATTGTTTCTTCTTTGGAGTCATAGACGGCTTGAATCCTTCTAGTTTCATGGTCTTTGGCTCAATATTTTGACCCAATGTCTAGCAGAAATCTAAGTATCCGACAGTACTATTAATACAATAGGCTCTTACTCAAGATATGCCCTCCAAAAATGCTCTTATAATGAGATTGATCTTTAGCTCAATGTTTCTAGATTGAGATAAATTTATCGAAGCCAACAGTTCCTTTTTAAATGTATGTTTGAGTTTCTTTACTCGCCTGATATACAATGCCGGATGTCCATTCGTAGCTCTCAGTATGGGGTTTATTCTTGAAGCTAGGTATTTGCACAAACACTTCAAGGTAGGGAAGCTGATTGGGACTTTGGACGAAGGAAATTCAGTCTATCAATTGAGCCAGCATCTCTGTAACCTTTTATTTGATTATCTAATCAAGGCTCATGCACCTACGTTCAGATTGTAATAGATGACAGGCAGGTAGTTACATGATCACGGGTCCTAGAATTTAAAGTATGCTTAACGTGGTTTATCAGTACGTGCACCATATCAGTACGTGCACTACTTTTGCCTCAATTAACACATTCAAATTCATATTATTCAACAACCATTGAATCAATTAATTAAAACTATTAAGAATCTAGTAATATAGGATCTATTATGTTATTTTGATAGGTTCTTGTATTGTGACCTATCTTTCCACACTTATTATAATGTCGACTAAAGGATACTTCCCTATTAGAATTCTCTTCATTTTGATGTCTATTGTATTGAATTTGGATATCAACTTTTTGCTGAGATAATATATCTATAGCCTCCTATTTAATAAATACTTCTCCTTGATGTATTTGTATTTTTTTTATATGTCGATACTTGCTTAATGTTTTGTGAAACTCTATAATAAGTATACTAAATCACTTATTAATATCTTACTAATACAGCTATATATAGCTTAACAATATATATATAATATGATTTCATAT
>PQXI01000447.1:0-17600 GCA_004786145.1 Botrytis paeoniae | reverse complement strand
ATTCTATCTACTATGTGTAGCCATTTAGGATTGCTTTAGTTCTATGATATATACGAAGGCTTTTCTTGTGTGACCTCTACCACCTTCTACTCTTTTACACTAGTAGTATAAGATCTCTTGCTTTTAGAATAGCTTCTTTTGGTGTAATTGGTTTGTTTTGTATTCTAGATTGTTTATTCTGATTGCTAAGAGGTATTTTAGGATTACGTTTTTTATTCTGATTGAATATATAGGTGGTATTAATTGTATCTTGAGTAATAAAGGGATTACTGAGTAAATTAAAGTCTTCAATTCTTATAGATTTGACTGACTGATTAAATAATAGGATAGGACTAGAGATTCCGAATTGAGGGTTTTCAGAGGAAGGAGGAGGGCTTGAGGGTATTAGGGTACTTAGGATAACAGTAGGATAAGTGTTTGATATAATGAAGGCTTCCTCTGAAGCCTTCCTTATAGCTGTATCTCTAAGTATTAATGGATTATTGAAGTGATTCATATTAAGGATCTTATTTTAATGGTTTGGAGTGAAAATCTTATGCGAATTTTCATATGAGTTTCGTGTTTGAGGTATTGACAACAGTATCACAATAACTACTGGTCAGAATCACTTGGGAGGAGTTGTAATCAATTTGGTTTAATAACTATGATCTAGATCGATCGCGAAAGGGTTGTATTTCGAAGAAAAAGTTTCCGATATATCTATAATCAATACAGTATTCACAATCAATAGTTTGTTCTAACCTATTGGAAAAGATTATATAGCCCTTGATTGAAAGTTACTATTACTACTCTTTGAAAGCTTGAACTACTTCTTCTTTAGTTAATCCTTTTATTGAATCCGCTCTGTAGTCTATTGAGAAATGCGAGCAGAGTAACTTAGATTATTAGATATCTGGGATAAGGAGGCCGAGCTACTGGATTCTCGTAAGGGATCTTCTAGCTGTGCCTGCTTCTTGTCCGCGTTTTTGTATTATAGGCTTCAAACAGCTCACTAGCAAGTGCTGATTGTCGATCGTTTTTAAACCTAGTGCGAATCGCAGCTTAGCGTGTTCTAATACAACTATCCCTGATAGCAGGCCAGCTTCCTTGATAAGAGCTGCGATCATTATAGTTTTGTATACCGGGATCGCTCCTCTTGCAGCAGTATTGATCACTTTATCGATACAATAGAGGTGGCCTTTGATATTTATGCTTATGATTATTTAATCCAGTCCAGGTTTATGTTTACTAGCGTACTATACTTTAATGCTAAATAGCGCTACTAGGAGGATACAGGTGATCACTGCTTTCCTGAGGTAGAAAACTGGTAGCTTATATAGAGTACAAGCAATCGATCTGATATACAAGACTACTTTTATAACTTCTGCTATACGCGTTTTGACATATTATAGGAACGAGAGCCGGCGATTGAAGAAGACTCCCAGCCATCTTAGAGTTAGTTGAACGCTTCTATTTATTGTAATTAATATTAGTATAATTATCAGATCCAGGTTTATTATTAATAATAGATTAATAGTATTATATTACCTAATTATATATAGTAGTTCAAACTTCTCAGAAGCAAATAGAATTTTATTCTTCTTGCTTCATTTGATAATCTACTGTATTTATTATTGCAGGATTCTAGCGTTTGTAAAAAGATACTTGAAGGAGTAATAAATCGCAATGTTATTTGTATAGCCGAAATAGTATTTGATATTTCGATTGAGGAGCTTAGTAAGATAAAGTATATAGAGAATAAATAATAATAGGGATCCCTAAGGAGTGTTGTACACCACTAGATATTTCTTTATTATAATATTTTCAAATCTTACTCTAACTTTTCTATTTACAAGGAATGAATCTATTAATCTAAGCAGTAGAATCGGCTATCCTTGTTTAATTATTCAGCTCAAGAGTTAGTGCTTTAGGAGAGCATCAAAAACTTCCTGTATATTCATAATAATAATTGAAATTATATTGTTAATTGCTAATACAAGCTTCACATTATGAGTGAAAGCAGCTGTTAGATCTATATCTGATCTTCTAGAGAGTATTTTATAATATTATAGGTTGATTATCTTATATCTCAGAGCTATTCAGGATACTTGATTGGCTATGTATTGTTCGAGACCCTTACTGATACAGGAGATTAGAGCTATTGGCTGTTACAATCGTAGTAATATTTTGTCCTTTTTACTCACCTTAAGAATTATAACTACCTCTACTAACTTCCATCCTTCTAAGTAGTAGTTCAGAGCTAAGTATAATATAAATATTTCCCGGATCAATAATTTGACACTCGGCTAGTATACTTTGAGGAACTATATAGTGGCTCGGTTTACTTCTGGTGTAATGTATATAGCTCTTATGATATACTTTTCCATTTTTCCACCGAGATTATTCTTTTCCAGGGGAACGTTCCTTTGTATATTTGATTAAACAATGAATCGTTTGATAGATTGTTATCTGCTTTGAATCAATCTAGGACCACTATGAATAAAGTATTTATTTTTTCTCTTATATCACAAATCTTCTATTCCCCAATTATTAAAACAGGGGATTTCGTATTGCTTTCAGAAGTTATTTTGTATTATCTCATAACTCGATAGAGTTCTTTATTGTCTTTGACTCTATCTAAATATATTACCTAATAGGATCTCTTAACTTATTATACTACCTTTTGTAAGAGATAAGTAGTATTAGCTTTCCTTTTCAGATCTAATTCCTTTTATGCTTCTATATGTACTCAATGAGCTTCTCTATATTCATCTGTTTATTATGGCGAGGCTTTTTCTGTCTTCCGATTGATCTTGCTGATTGCTTGAATCGCTCTGTCCAGCGTATTTGCAAGTATACTAATGTAAGTCTCGATCTCAATTGTAATCTGAATATTTATCTTATTGAAGTGGATTAATTAATTGGCCATTAGTTTATCTAGTTTAGGTAAATGCGTTTCCTTTATCTAATAATAATATTGATCCTATTTTGTTATTTCATGATTCGTTAGAGTAGTAATCTGAGTAATATAATCAGATCCGTAATAGAGTTCTTCTAGTATTTCTGTATAAGTAAATAGTATATTGGAAAAGGTTAGATCTATTATGTGCCCTCTTACGTAAATAAGTATACCTGGGATACCTATAAACTCTATGCTCTGCTTATCTGCCCAAGTTGCAAACTGTGCCCTCAGGTTCGCTATAATCACCCTCAGTTCCTATAGATTGTGCTTTGTATTAAAGTCTTCTCCTATAATCATGCACTCATTTGGGACTAAGTATATAATATAATTAATAATATTCAAAGTACACAGAGCTCTATAAACATTCAGAATCGAGTATTCATTGATTCTTATTCAAAGTAGATCTCTATTTTCGAATTGATTCATTTGATCTACTTTCAGGTTTACACCTTTACAAATATATGTTATAATTTTAGGGCCCTGCTCGTTCTCCTCCAAGTCTTTTCGGAGGTTCTAGTTATCAATCGGCTGATATCGATTATATACATTGTGATTTTGTATTATTGAGTTCTAGTATAATCTTAGCTTCTGTATACAGATTATATCTAATTGAGCTTCTACTACTAATTATAGTAGTATAATATGATTCGCATATCCCTGGTCTATATTCGCTCAAGCAATAATGAGGCCTTTATTTCTTCGAGTGTATTCATTGATTATATTATTTATAGAGATGATCTAGGTATAGTATTAACTATTATAGAGTTTTTTGTATTAATTATTTCCAGGTTTATTAGAATAAAGGCTTTCTCTGCTAGTACTTTTATATTGAGATTTTATTGACTTTGACTATGAGCTATGTATGTATGTAATATGGTTGATGTGATTAGCAAACTTATACTGAGTTTGTGTAGACGCTTGTTGAAACGCTCGTTTTTATATACTATAATCCTTACACTCGAAGTAATCAGGGTTTCTATAATTGTTATTCTAGATAGCTAAGATAATATAGGGGTACAATTTGTCTCATCTGTATCTGCTCTGTACAGCGTCTTATAGTCTCTTCTATCGATAGCTCTGACTGCAGTCAGTTCCTTTGCGGTCAGAACGATCCATTGTTTGGTATAAACCCTAGGGGCAGTTGGGCAGTTGGAATAGCCAACACAGAAGGGTTCGTAGCAATTGGTGTATTAAACTACTCTAGTACATTACTAGTATACGAATACATCTTTATACTTAATATTTAGTTTACCGCATATCAAGTATTATAGAGCTCTATTATAGGTGAAGGGGGTTACAGTACTCTAGGCAGCTAATACTGTGAAGTTGAATTTCCTATGGTTTCTCTAGGAGGACTGAATAGGAGCTACTATTGAATAGTTAAAACCACGATATTACAATATTAAAGCTAATAATCCAGATGACTCTTTTAGTAATCAGATTAACCTCACTACAAGCCAGTCAATAGTTGATTGACTGCTTACTGGTTTAAGCTATAATCTCCTTCTTAATAAGCTCTATAAGCATAGGAGCAAAAACTTTTTTGATATAATAAAAATCGTAAGATACTTATAGGACTATATATATATAATATAAACTACTTCTCTAATCTATACATACTTGTTATATAAAGGATTTTGAATATCTACTCTATATTTTCTATCTTTATGATTTTCTCCCAGCTAGTATTAGAACTATACTTTAATATTTAGCCTATATTATTCCTTTAAAGAAAGAGGATCTCTATTAGTGTGATATTAGTGATTGCCTTTTTTATTCTAAGTCTTAGTAGAAGAGGCTAGTCTCTGAGAGTAGAGCTTTTCTACCAACTATTATAAGGATTGTTTTCTCAATCCGATCTTTCTTTCTTTTGAATCTATATGCTTCGAAGTGTTTAGCATTCGTGCTTCTATTAGGAGTAGAGTATATTATATTGGTGGGGCCTGTGGTAGGGCTTGCTACCTTAGGTCTTATTTGAGTTTTTAATATATTAATATAGATCTTCTATATATTACTTTCTGACTGTAATTGCTTCATTACAAGCTTTCTCCTTTAATCAGAAGTAGTCTTTATTACTCTCAGTAGAGTAAAGATGATTATGCTTTTAATACTTATAGTGAGATTGTATTATTGACCTTAGAACCCTTGTGTAAGCTTATCCGCTAGTATTACAAAAGCCTCGATCACCTCCCATCTTTCCCTCTCTATCTTATCGATCCTTTCGAATCGTTCCTTGATTGCGTTAATAACAGAGTCAATAAGCGATCCTATAATTAATGGAGGGGCAATACTTGCCCCTGTGATAATGATGCTTGGTTGAGAGGGGGTCGCCTCTTGGGTTAGAGGGCCGCTCGGCGCACCGAGGGCGCGCATCACCAGCGGCATAGTAGGAGCCTCCTATAAGGCCCTTGAGTATATAGTAGGTAATAAACCACGTTATATATAGTTATATTTATATGATCCGGCTTCTAATACTTTGATCGCTTATATATATTACAATATTAGATAACCTTAAAATCACTTATTTTGCATGTATTCTTGATCTATCAATTTAGAATTAATTAAATATAAAGTAACGAGTCATTTAGTTAATTAGATAGTAATTGATTTGATTAACGTTCTTTCTCAGTCCAAGACTATTTAGAACGACTAGGCTTTAAGAGCCTAGTATTACTAATGAATATCTACAATAGATATAATCATTTTGGGGGAGTAAAAACGAATACTGGAGTGTTCTACCCGATCTCTATTCGGAGTGTAAATAGAGATATAATGTCTTTATCCACTAAGACCTTTCTCTCTTTCTTCTTTCCCTACTCCTAATTCTATTAAAGCATCCCGATATCTAATCCTCTTTCAAAATTGGAATCTAATTTACTATCCCTCCCTTCTATAAGGAGCAAGAGTTATCCCCTTCCGAGTTGCCTTCAGTATATCAAAGGATCCTCTTACTAATGAAATGGAAGTAGAAAACACTACTTTTTTTTTAACTTTATTTCTTTTAAACTAGCTCTTTGTATATCTTCCTAAGCTTGATATCCTCTAGCTCTTATTAGATGTGTATAATCGAAACTGTTGAAAATAGTGGAGTAGAGCTAAACCCTAAGCCCTACTACCTATATACAAATCAATTCGAAAATCAAAGGAAAAACGTTGTATCGTATCAATGCCCAGAGTATAGAGTTAATTTGAAGGCAATGATATTCTCTGTATTATAAAAGTCGTAGAATTCGAATAACTGAATCCTGAAAGTATAAAGGGTTGTATTATAAGAAAGAGTGATAGCAAACTCTATATCGAAAAGACTTTTTTAAAAAGAAGAGACTAACTTTGCGTATTGTATTTTTGTATAGATAATAATAGATAACAGATGTTGAATCTAACTAGAGCTTCTGTAACCTTTGTATTTGTGTTTATTTATTAGTATTTATTTATTCGTAGATATTGTTATTGCTAAGTTGAAATATAATCCTTCGATATACTCCAGGAGTCTTTCTTTCTCTTATCCCTTCGATTCCATCTGTGACTCAATCTTAGCTCTACAGACTCTTAAATAAGAGCTGGAGGTTCGTAGGATACACCGCGTACAGGTATTAAGTCTTCGCATCCCATCTAATACACTTAATAGAGCGACTTTAGACTTATTTAAATATCATCATCACACCACCTGAATATTATATTAAATCGCTGAAACCCGATAGTATGCGAATAGACTATCAGCTTATCTATTGATTCATAATTCAATTACTTACTCACTTCATAACATTTCTCTTATTTTTATATTTTTATTAATATTATCTTATAATCCAAAAAAAAATCTTATAATAGATTAGAACATGGTTCACTAATCTAGTATGACTAATAACCAAATATTTCACTCTAATCCAGTTAATACGGTAACTAATTACAATTCTCGTAATTATAATAATAAAACTAATGATTATTCTTAAGTACAAAGCTCTATATTTAATGAAATCTCATTTCTTATATAAATCTTTGTTCTCTATAGAATCATGAGGCTCTGTTCTGCCTGGATCCCTTGGATCTTATAGATCTAGATAAATATTCTTCGATCCCATAGATCCTTTAGATCCATTACGTGACCATTTGACCATGTGACGCGGTATGTTGGATACCGTTGTAACAAGGAGCTACAATTACAGAATCTTCAACTATAAAGATATACTGAATTTTCGTAAGCGAGCTACTCCGATCGGCCTCGTGATAAGTATAAATATATAAATTCATTTATTTCAATATATTACTAAAATATAGAATACTCTTAGTAATATATAATTCAATAATAGTTATTCAATATCTTTATAAATATCAATACATACCGCTAAAGTGGGGTGTAATTGAAATACGAAAAATACTAATTACAATACTAGCTTCCAGAAGTGGTCCACTTAGGAAGCCCTAATAAATTAGCATGTTCAATTTAAGACTGATCATGATTATACTAGCATAAAGACCAAGTCTGTAATTTATGGAAACATAGACAAACTCTTCCTTTAATACTATTAAGTTCTCGATTAATCCTGTAGGATTAGTTTCATGCTTGTATCCACCAGTAAAACCACCACGATCAATCCAAACTAGAAAGGGGCACTAGGCTCATCATCGAATGTCTCAATCTTTGAAGTTCTATCAAAAACCGTAGTGGGTACCATCACATCCAAAAACAAACAGTCTTCGGATTGACTGGCATCGTGTAAAGGCGGATTGTTGATATCGAACCATTCTGGTTTTATCTCATCTAGCGGGACCTTGTTAATATACTGCTGTGCTGTCTTTAACCAATGAAGATGTGCTCGGTAGTATGATCTTGCTTCTTGACCGGTATTTATAGTTCGATTGGCAGTTCGCGGTGGGATTGGTCTGGAAAAACGTAGTGGGCCAACAGGAGCTTCTCCATACCGAATATTGAAAAGTTATAGTATCTTCCATGGCTAATTGTCGTGAAAATTTTAGCTTTGAGAAAGATACGATTAAGAACTCAGCAACATACTTCAATAGTAGCTTGATTGATAGAATATCCCAGATCAACTACTGGTGATGACTTTCGTGTTGCAGCAGCGAAAAATGCCGAGATGGCAAGGAGAATGATGAACATAGCCATCTTAGCTAGAAGATTTTATGAATTTTATAGAAGTTACTCTGTCAACAAGCATAGAGTAAATTAAAAGGAAGCAACAATCTTAGAACAACAGTGATGTTGAAACATGTTGGGATGAAAGCATACAATGTGGTTGATTACAACGTAGATCGAGAATGCTATGTGGCATGGAAGGTTGGAACTTTATAGCATTCCTATGGATAAATTTCGCCCGTAATTCTTAGCATGCTAAAAATTTGAATATTGAAATGAATGGAAACATCGATAGCAACTATGCATGATGTACTTATGCATCCTCTGAACAGCTTGTCTTGCTGTGAAAAATTCCTGTTGTTTTGATATGATGTTTGTGCAGCCTCAGTAAGGCTTCAATTGTCAAATTTAACTTTGTATATTAGAAAATAATGATACCCTGTGGCGAAGGAGTCATAAATCACCCAAGACGCCCTTTCCCAATGCCCTCAAACTGCTTTCGTATCTTCCTGGACTATGGTCCAACAGCATACTTCCCCCGAATCTGACTTCACCAAATCTCTTTTCTACATTCCTCACGTACTTTAATACACTTCTAGTTGCTGGTTTACCTAACCCATCTTCCCCTCTATCATTTTGTCCGTCGCTCATATCACTTTTCCTTATGAAAGCGTTTCGTTTTAAGACAGCCATGCTCTCAACCACGAAAACTTCTCCAGGTGGTACCAGCTTATTGCTCAACATACAAGCTCGGAGAGCTTTAAGTGCAGCATATGCCCACTTATCTTCCTCTTCTTCATCAGTTCCATGTCCAGATCGCCCATACCATCTTTCAGTAAATGAATTGCTCATTCCCGTCCATACCCTTCTCTTCACCTCACCCTTCGCACCCGAGTTGTCGTTCTTGAATGCAAGAGCTACTGCTTGAAGGTCGTGAAGCAAACCGAGGGAAAGATGAGGGACAAGATCATTGCCATTAACGACTGTTGTGATGAGACCTCTAGTTGCAGAACTTAGAGATGGAGAAACCGTAGCAGGGGGGCCATAAGCATAAACATGGATTGGTCGACCCGGTGGAAGGTGTGGTATTTGAGAAGAATTATCAGTAGCGTCAAGAGATGTGGATAAATGTTCGGGATGAAAAGAAGTAACGAATGATGTGCCGTAGCCAGCAGGTTCGGAAACCATTATAGCCAACAAAGTACTTACACCGCCACCTAATGAATGCCCACACATAACCAGACCATAATCTGGAAATTCCTCAAGTGCTGCTTTTATTGTGGCCATAACATGGCCTCCACCGCCATGAAGAAGTCTACGGGCAGATGAATGAATCCCCTTGTGGACTTTGTAAGCTTTACCACGCCAAACCAGTTCATCATAATCACAAGTCATATCGGCGAGAACATCTTCGAATCCTAGAGTACCACGACATGTGAGGACTATAGCTTGTGATTGATGATCTAGTGATACATAATGAACCATTGGAACACCAGTATTTGTGAGTCCACTAGAATCAGTCCCACCTTGAGGATCAACAAATGAAGAAAGAAGAATAGTGTCGGCAGGCAGTTGTGTATGAGACGAAAACGATTGATGTTCAAGATGATGTATAGCATTAAGCTCTTGTCTTGTACTAGGATCCGAGATCCCCATTACTCGAAGAAAATTGGAGCCGTAAGAAGCGGATGCGAATTTGACGAAACGGGTAATGTTCTGTATGATATGGCGCTTTGGAAAAGTGCCATCGATCTTACCAGTCCGCATCAGGGAATCTAATGCTTCCCTACCTTCAAATATACCCTTTTCTCTTCCAAAATTTGGGATGAGACAAATATCTGAATTGTTTGTGTTTAATGTAAATATACTTTCTTCATTTGAATGTGTACGTCGATGGCTTTTGGGTGTCGAGAGTGAATTTTCGAGGGTCATACCCCTCTCCGATCGTAACCTCATAGCATTATTCTGGCCCACGTAACGATTCCTCGGTGTTACTGGGGAATGAGGACGGCCTTGGTCAAAAGAGTGGATTGAATAAGTGTCAGTTTGAGAAACCATTGAATCTTTTCGTTGTTCATGAAACGTGTAATAACTGGTTCTAGAAGGAGTGCGTGGTAGATCAGGCTGAATCTTATCAAGATTTTCCGATGTCAATGGGGTCTGATTTCCACGTAACGGTGTTGAGAAGCCTGCAGTATTTCTTGGCCGCTTCTGTGGAATTGATAGATGGGCTGAGGTAGATCTAACTGTTGATGCTTGAGTGGGGTCTCCCCATGTTGGACGAGGCCGAGGTGGAAGTTTGGGTTTGCTGTCTTCTTTACTTCCATCTTTGTTGAACAGATTGGATAACTTGGTACTAGATCTTCCCTTCAAGGCCTGGCGAAAAGAAGTTTTCTTATCTTGTCCTTCCACCGTTGTTTCATCGGTCTTCGATTTTTTAGATATTTTATTGTTCGAAATCGGCTTGAGGAAAATCTGTTTAGAACTATCATCTGATGATGTTGGGCTGATAGGCTTTCTTGATCTCTTTTGATTTGCCAAGCTGTCCGAAACCAAAAAAGACATTTCCGCACTTACTACACATTTCTCATCCAAAACACCAGGAAGTGAAAGGCTGGGTATTTTTGATTTGCTACCAGTAGTTCTTCCGCGAAGATTGACAGGCGAGTATTCGTCTTGTATAGGCAAACCATCGTCAATATAAGTCGCTTTGGGTATGTTTGAATAGGCGACGCTGCTAGGAGCGTCGCGGTCCTGGTCATCGCCTGAACTATCATCACTTTCCACGTTCTTCTCAATAGCTTGGAGTAGTTCTTGTTCTGCGACACTCGTATTTCGCAATCTATTTCCTACTATTCCATACACGACTCTATATCTCGGTACTGGTGTAATTTCTGCTTGTTTGCCCCCTGTGATTAGATCCGCATTTTCATGACGAATAGCATGTTCTTCCAGTATCTCCACACCGGGAGGTGGCAGAAAAACAGGTGGCTCGAATCCTGAGACTTCCACGGTGATTGTCTTTATGGTTGTTGTGATGGTAGAGGTCGTGATAGAAACAGAGGCATCAGAAGGTAGAGACTTGATTAGCCTCTGTCTCAATACACTCTCTACCTTGTCCTCCCCGTCATCAGCTTGACTTGACTCCTCTCTTTCAATCGTCTCTAACAGTTCACCACCTCTTGTGTTCATGAAAGACAATTTGGTGGGATCTCCTTGAATATTGGGGGAATCTCCTGATATCATACCAACCACATCCGCTCGCCGGCCATTGTCAAGCACAACCACATCCCAAAGAACCTCCTCGTGTTTATTTTCTCGACATTCCAGATCGGTCAATTTGCGACACCATCTTTGTAATAATGCCAACCCACAAATACCCAACAAAAGATCGCCTACACCAACCTTTTCTCCTTCCACTCCTGTGGCGGGATTCTGAAACTCTCGGCGAATCAACGTAATGATGCTTGCTATTGCTCTCGAAGAATCAGTCGAACCAAGAATCGAATCCAGTGTACCAAGTAGCTGTTGTGAAATGTCTGTAGCTGAAGACAAAGCTACAGAAGAAAAATGAAAACTAGTAGAAGCAGCGAATGATATTCCTGTAATGGTGGCGTGTAAATTCGCAATACTTCGTTCCAGTAGCCCTTCTGCTTCCAACTTTCCCAATTCTCCAGTACTTCGATTCGCAACATCCTTTCCAGCACGATGTAGTATTCCCTCGATAATAGCTCTACTGACTTCTAACCCGGTGAGTGTTGTTACTCGTGCACCATCTATAGCAAGGCCTCCTATGAATGTGCCAAGTCGAATATAAAGAGAAGATGATCTCGTCACCAGGCTAACAGCAGTGGCAATAGGCGATGGAAGAAGCGTCGATTCTCGAATTATCTGCGGCAGACATTCATGGTACATCACTGCATTGTCCTCTGTTCCCTCTATCTCCTCTGCCTCATATGGTAGTCCTTCATCCAGAGCCTCTAGAGCTTGAGGCTCTAATTCTTTCAAACTCATCGATTATGCTATGTGTGGCAAATTGGGGTTTTCGATTACGTCTCGGGAATTAAGACTTCCTCGACATTGGTCCTACAAATTCATGATCGAGGTAAATGAAATTGAGGTCGTCGTACCTGACAGGACTGAATATTTGTGGTACATATTATTTCCCATGATGTAGGATGAAGATCATTGAATCGTGGCAGGGTGTTGACAATGGAACTTCAAGATCATTTGACATGTGATAATGCGTAATGAGCTTGGGAATGATGTTGATAGCAACCATACATGATAGTGAAGAATGCGAAGACATTAAGAAGTCGTACCTACCTAAGGATATGCACTCACAGTCTCGTAGAATAGAGACAGTTGCCAGTAAATTACTGGTTTGATTGAAATGTGACTTTCAAGAAATCTCCCTAGAACTTGACACTCGACTTCAACATGATTCCTAGGATGACCGGGCGCAGAAGTTTCATTTTCTTGTCAATTTTGAAAAGAATTAAAACGCCGAGCTTTCATAGATATTATGTAAGAATGGTATTGGTGAAGCAGAAGTATTTTCAACATGTTGATCTGTAAAATTTGAATGATAATTAATTTCATTGTGTCGACGCCGCCCTTCCACATTTACGTTCAGCCACAGTTTCTGATCTCAGCCTCGTCTTTACAGCCTTCCATGTCAGCCACTTATGTCGCTTTATACTAGCGGCTAACTTGCTTCAATTGCTGTAGCTCTCCATCACAAAAGTTCTAGAATTCTTTGGTACCGTCAATATCCCTCACATAATTTCCCCAACAGATAACAGACCGCATATTCTCATACATGCGACAGGATGTCTGAAAGGGGTCAAGGTCAACACAGAGGTGGCGGGCGTGGAGGTGGTAGAGGTCATGGTGAACACAGAGGTGGCAGGGGAGGTGGTAGAGGGAGTCATGGTGGGGAGAGGGGTGGATATGGCGGGGGAAATTTCGAGAAACCAAAGAAGGAGAATATCTTGGACCTGGGGAAATACATGGATAAGCAGGTCACAGTCAAGTTTAATGGTGGCAGACATGGTACGATATGGGTTGCATTGATAAACTCGAAATTTACTGACATAAATCCTCCTTAGTGAAAGGCACATTGAAGGGTTATGATGCTCTGATGAATTTGGTATTGGATGATGTGGAGGAGAAGCTGACTGGTAAATTATATTTGTATTCTGCCAAACTCATTTACTGACTTAGTCCTTTCGCAGATGATGAAGGAACCGAAGCTTGGAGATCATTGGGTTTAGTGGTTGCAAGAGGAACCTTACTCATTGGAATAAGTCCAGTTGATGGTAGCGAAGAAATTGCGAATCCTTTCGTACAACAGGAAGAATGAAAAAAAGGATAAGAGGGTAGAAGAAAATTTTAGGTGAAAGGGAATGAAATCCACAAGAACATCTCAATGCGCTTCAAGGGAAAACCAGATACGCCCACATCAAACCCGATTGTTTACAAGCGCCACCTAAATGGATGCAGATATGATATCCGAAGGTCGTTGAGGTGAGAGATATCTTGGGAATGACACGAATATAACGAATGAAACATGACGTTGAACATCTGGGCTTTTATGAATCAGACGATGTGATATGGTGCTACCAAGTAGGTTGAGTGGCAGGGAGTTGAAAGATCTTGTGATGGGCTTTTCAAGCAACCAACGATCCTCTTATCGTCTTAGGTACCCAATGCAAGTGCAGTGAGGCCTAGAAGCTGCTCCGATAATTATGTTCTTGTCATACATTATCTGAAAGATATCTGAAGTGATGTTGGGTGCGCTCTGCGTTGAACATTCAACATCGCTTGAATGTTTAAACTGGTGCGAATGATTTCATTGAGCTTAAGCATATCATCAAACTCGAATATCCTGCTAGATTTGAATGTCTCCTTGGGTTGGAATAAATTTTGTCCACTGCAAATTCCAGGCCTGCCCAACCAGGGTGTTAAAAATCATGACATAAATCAGCCAAACCCTCAACTTATTTTTTTCGACTGCACGAATGGGGCTTCAAAGCTGCGTGTTGGAGATTCTTAAGTTTGACTTCGTATAATTTTTTACTATTTTCAACACAGTAATTTACCATAAAGATCTGTTATCTGCTTTGCCGGGCGCATTCTGATGTCCTAATTTCCCTCATGGATTTCAATTCATCCCTTACCTGCAATGAGTTATGGAATTATCCCATATCTCGGGATTCGATAGAATACCTAGGTAAACATTCCTCATTTTTCTTTCAACTTGTGGTTCATCAATGCGTTTACATTTTGCATGAATTACTCGTACAGGAACCAGCCATGATTCGCTATAATTGTCCCCCTTTTCTTCTACGATCCCTGATCAATATCTGTTAATTCCCATGATAATTATCTACAATCAGATGAAAATGATTTGCAGCATAAGTAGCATATTTTAAAGATCTCAATATCATCATGCGCTTTCTGGCCGATGATGTGGGATGCAGTAAACCATTTCGGATGGCTATAAGATTTCCAGGCCAACAGCATTTTTATGAGTTACTTTACCCAGTCTTGGAATGTGGTAAATATCTAACACAGAAATCAAATACTTATGACACCTTGTCGAACAATCGAGAATCAAAGCAATAAAACTTATCTTGGAGATTTAAAGTCCTGTTTCGTTCATCAATATTCCTTTACTTCGAGAGATCTCAAGCCATTTCGCAACAGCAATTAAAAGTCTCAAATCCTCATTAACTTTCAGACTGTTAAATAGCGCCAACATCGATGCCAAAGTATACAGTTCAGCGTAATGACGGGGTGGTAGCAACAAAGAGGCATCCAAATGTCATGATGCAAGCTCCGATAGAATCTACATATCAATCCAAAATGTTTCCACTGCTTCAACTTTACCCGCGAATGCCGACGACACCACCCAGTCATCAAACAACCGCTCATAAACTCGCATCCTTACTTCAAGAAGTAGCTTCAGTAATGGACACAATTACTGGGGAGAAGATGATGTGTGGGGAGGAATTAGATGGTTTGGAAGGGGATGTACTTGGCGGTTTGACAGAAATGGTATTGATCATGGAAGAGGAAGTTGAGGGAATGATTGAGTTGGCTGATATTGTGGAAGAATATGTGGAAGAATTAGAGATGGCAGAGCTAGATGGGTGGGTTGCTGACCTTCCGCCTTTGAAAATTAATGGCGGAAGCAACGCAGGAAAGGGATGCTGGGAATCTGAAAATAACGCAACAAATGGATGGGGAGGGAACCATGGTAGCTTATCCTTAGGGGATGGGAAAGAAAGTATTAGGATAGGACTAGATGATGCTTTCAAGGGACGTATAAGTGTGGGTGGGTTATTGGACGAAGTTGAGGAGGATGTTTTGGGATGGAGAGTGAGGGGAATGTCCGTGAATTCTGACAGCTATGTGTCTGATGAACGATCAGGGGTGGTTATTGGATCCGGGATTTCTGTGCCCATTAAAATCTACAGGAAAGACGTAATCAAACCGACCGTCATCTCACTTCCTTCGAGGAAGATTGATCCAGAGACGAAATTTAGAGACTCCGCGTTGGGACTTATGAGCCCTGCTTGCGTTACAAGAAAGCCAATCAAGAAGGAACCTCGAATCATTATGAAATCTAGTCCAATTGGGTTGAGGGCTGGTCTTGGATCTACCAGAAGAAAAAAAACAGTCAAAAAACCTCAATGGGTTTGAAGCATCAAAAAATCGCGAATGTATTAAAAAAGGACGAGGAAAAAAACCACAATAAATCTAATATGCATTGCTTTAAATTCTCCAGGGGTAAATAATCCATTCCCAATCAAAACAAATCTGTACATGGTATCCTTTTTGTCTTCCATTTATAACGCTCGCTCTATGCTTAATTCCAAATCAAAATCCAACCAATTCGCTATGTCTAGAGATCCAAACTTGTTATCTCGACGCTTCTTTCAATGATCATAATAATGAGCCATTTCCAAACCAGCCCTCTTGAACCCACACTTTACATAAAATCCCTCGTTAGCCTCACTGCAGTCTAATATGCTTTTATAACAACCGATCTTCTCCGCAATGAAATCCAATGCTTGAATCATCTTCAATCCGAGTTTCTTTCCTTGTTGGTCTTTCGCTACGGCAATGTCTTCGATGTGACCTACGAGACCGAGATTATGGATGCTTTTCATTGAGTCAGTTTCAATTACTTCTCGGGACTGGCCTCCATAAACTAAATATACTCACAATTTTCTTTCCACAATCAAAGCGCCCGTAGCAACAACCTTTCCCTGATCTTCAATGACTAGTAGGTAGTAGCCACCTCTTCCTTGATTGTTATACCAATCGTACCTCTCATTCCATTGCTCTTCGGTGATATCCCCAACAACGGTCAAAACCCGTAAAACGTCTAGAAATCCGCGAGAATAATCTGACTTCTGGAGGGCGCGGAGAGTATATGATTCAGGGAGGGATTTGGCAACTTCGGGGGAGACGAGCTCAGGCCCGAAAAGTCCTGCGGTGACTCCATTGGTGTCTGTAACTCCGTTGGTGGAAACCATTGTGTATTTGAGTGTAGTTTTCAGGGAAAGTATGCGAACGGAATTTGGAGTAGTTGAGGTAGTTATGTTAAGTCGATTAAGGGTACGATGTGTATTATCAGGAAGAAGGATAAAGCGCGCGGCTGCCCCTTTTACATCAATGAATGAGATCTGCAAGACTACCTCGTAATTGTTAGTGAGTGGCAGTGCAGTGCGGAAAAGAAAAGAAAAAACTATTGTTCTATTTGAGGAAGCTCATGATATGTAAAGTATTGAATCGATGGTAAAAACGAGTGTGGGAAATTGGTTGGAAGAGAAGTATTCTGGCTGTTTTGTGTGCAGCTGAAGGATAATGTATGTAAATATTGATCGTTGTTTCCAATGGCGGGGCTTGAAAAAGCCTCAGCCTCGTCGATGGTTATTCATCATAAATTGTACCAACCTACATGATTTCAAATGTGAGAAGATAGATACGGCATAGTACATTTAGACTTATTAAATGATTGACTGAGATTTATGAGTGATGAATTGGTGGGAATTGCAATATCTATCCTGTACTTTGTATTGTTCTTTCATAGTCCATCCAAACTCCATGGCAAGTTAGGGGAGATCAATCCACCCAAACACATACTGAATATCTCTTTTCAACAATAGTCCAATAGATATTTACGCAAGACTTCCTGGAAATCGCTGGGGTAGACGAATATATCTAATCATGTCATGTCGGAGAGGAATGGTAATACATATATTCCAACTTGAACAGTGCTCCCTCCTTCAGTGGAGAGGGGAGGGGGCGGAATGTCGGAGGGTTTTCTCATCTAAATTGGAATGAACGAGAAGAAATGATCTATATATATATACCTTGTACATCAAGACTATAAATAAAAGGAAAGGAACGGATGGAGAATTGAGATGCTCCTTTTAGAACCAATCTAGAGATGTATTTTGAGGCTCAATTAAATACAGTTTGAGAGTTCATTTGTTCTTTTTATTTATTTATTTATTTATTTATTTATTTATTTATTTATTTATTTATTTA
>PQXI01000446.1:0-17621 GCA_004786145.1 Botrytis paeoniae | reverse complement strand
CCCCTCTCCTCCCCACCCCCTCCCGTCTTTAACCTCCAATTTCTCATTTCTTATCTCCCATCTCTCCCTCCTCTTTCTCCCCCCCCCTCCCCTCTCCGTCCCTATCCTTTTTCAAATCAATTCACACCCACTAATATCAACTCATATCAATTCTAACCAAAAATCTAAACACATTATCTTCCCTAATTATCTCCAGTTCCCTATAAGTATCTCCAACTTTCTTCAACTTTCTTCAACTTTCCCCTCCACACCTATTTTCTCCCAATCTCCTCCCTTTTCTCCCCTCTTCCCACTCATCACTCCCTCTCCTCCTCCCATCTTCTCAATCTTTCTCAACTCCTTTAACACCTGATGGCCCAGATGGCCGAAGGAGATACAATGTTCATCTCTCCATAAACATAGCTATAACCATCTTCATAACCGAGTACTATCCGAGTACTATCCGAAAAAAAAAAACAGCACAACCCAAAACATATAGACACCCATCAAACAATCTTGACCTTTATTTTTATCAAAGAATTTCACCCACAACTCTTCATTATAAATTCCATGCATTTCTTTTCCTTTCTTTTTACACAATTCCAGCTCACCTTGGTTGGTTCATTCTATTCAATAATATTTCATACTATATTCATCACAACTTCCCTACAGGAATGAATTTTATCTAATCCATCCCCCATTCCCGAACATCCCACAAAGTAAAGATTAAATAAATATGTCCATATAACTCTAATCGTATCCTTTCATTCCTTCCATGCTATCCATCAATCAATCCACCATTCATAGTCCGAAGAACCTCCCAGTTCATCACCCAACAAACAATGGAAAACTCCAGTACCAGGTCCAATCCTTCCCTATTCAAACTCCCAAACACCTTCATCCATTAATGAAGAAACCATATTCCATTGATTTATATCAACCACCAATTTCCAAACTCCCATCATATATTCCATATGATTTTTACCAATAAATATCTTGAAAGCAAACCATCAACGATGAGATGAACATTGCAAAAAGGTATCTTTCCATCCGTCCATAGATAGCCAATTGACCATTGACTTAAATCAAACCCAAAAGCAACGAAAGTTCTCTTCACTTCCCCTCAAGGTGTTGTTACTTCCTCGATAAACCCCGTACCCTCACTCCCCTTTTCTTGCCCCTCTACTTCCCCCTTGAAACTATAAAGTCTAACTTCACAATCCTCACTTCCTGTACACATCCTACTATCACTTAATCCAATACATGTAACTGGACCTCTATGACCCGTAAATGTCCTATCACATTTTCCCGTCCTCGCATCCCATACTTTCGTCATCATATCTTGGGCTCCACTCACAACTCTCAATGTATCACCTGCAAGTGCCCATACACCTTCCACATGACCAAAGAGTGTCTTAAGACAGCGACCTGTTGATACATCCCAGAGACGAAGATTATTGTCTAAAGCACCGGTAAGAATATAGCGAGGAGGACGAGGACGACCTGCTGGCCAAGAATCGAAGAGAGAGGAGCCTTGAGATGAAGAACAACTTTCTCCTATTGGTCGATTGAGTTCAGTTGATGACGCTGTACTTGATGTCCCATCATCTGCTTCTTCAACATCTACATCATCAAATTCATACTCGGGTGGTAGAATGGTGACTTGTTGAACTGGACCCACATGACCTTCAAAAGTCTTGATCGTACGTCGAGTGTCAAGATCCCAAAGCCGAATAGTACAATCATCAGAGGCAGAAAATAATGTTCTGGAAGCTGAATCAACTTTGACGGCATTAACCCAGTCCTTATGACCCCGCAAACCGAATGTAGATTTATCTTCAAAATTCCAGACCTTAACCGTTCGGTCAATAGAACCTGAGGCTAGAAGATTTCCTTCAAAGTGAAGACCCACAACTCCATCAGTATGACCCGGATAAGAAGACATACATTCTCCGGTACGCCAATTCCAAACCCGAATACTTCTATCAAGACTTCCACTGATCAACTTGGTATCATCAAATTGCAATGTTCGAATTCCAGATGTATGGCCACGTAAAGTTCGTAAACATTCTCCCGTCTCGATATCCCAAATCTTGATAGTCGTATCATATGATCCGGTAGCGAGAATATTGTCATCGAATTGTAAACAAGTAACACCATTCGAGTGACCTCGGAATATCTTTAACGAGCATCGACCATATTTCCAATTTGTTCCAACCTTGAAGCGATCCTTGTATACGTCCTTCCATGGCCTAAATCTTGGTCTTCCAAGACATAATTCCTCCGGATTGGTACGTTGTCGCTTTGAGCTTTCTTCTGATGACTTCGACTCAGTAGCACTTCTCTTTCCCGAAGCATTTAATGTCACAACACTTGTTTCCGTATTGCGCAAAGTATCTGACATGGCTGTGATTTGAGGTGATTGACCATTAAGGCCCAATCCTGTAGCTCGCAGTTGTTGTTGTCTTTTCCAATCTCTCAATCGTTTTCGTTCCAATAATGGTAAACCCCAACCACACTTTGTACATTTTCTATCAATATGTTGTTCACACATTTTGTGCCAAACAACATCGTCATCCGCCATTATTCGCCATTGTCTACTGACTTGAGCAGCTTTGCATAAAGAAGTTGTATCGAGGTAACAGAGAATTTTGAAGGAGATTTCGGAAGGTAAAGCTGTGATGAAGTCAATTCGAATGAGGTTCTTGACAGCGGAGGAGAGGTAGGATAATTGTGGAAAGCAGCATTGCGATAAGATGCCCTGAAGCATGAGGTTTCTATGTTTCGATGGCGCAGCAGAGAAGAGTGTCCAAACATGAGAGATACCTTGTTGATCTGATTGCGACAAGGTCTCAAGTTCCTATGATCATGTCAGTAGATGTACGGGGACCGTAAGAGGGGTGAGATGTGAGGGGCGAGGGGTAGATTGTGTGACGCACTCTTTGTAAATTCTCCATTGTAGGTTCATCTGCGGTTCTTCGACATTTCGAATCTGGTCGATGTCGATAACAGTATTTTGTATTTGGATCTTTCCGTGAGATTGATGTAGTTTGTGGGGGTCCAAAAGGAGCGTATTGTTCTGGAATATGTTTCGCAAGGAAAGGCGCAACTGTTTGACCTGCCAATTTACTTGTCGACGAGATAGTGATTGTAGGATCTGAATGATCGTGATCGGCTCTGCAATTATCTTCCATTGAAAGAGGTTCAATGGATTCAACTATATCAGTATCAAGATTTTCGCGATTCGATTGTTCCGTTGTTGCTAAACATAATTCTTGAATGTCTCCTGTTGAAGTATTCCTTCTTGACCGCTCCAGATCCAATTCGACATTATGGCGCAATGCTGAAGATTCGTCATGATTTGACGCCATAGTGACCATGTTATGATGAAATATTAAGGAATGGTGGAGAGGTCCAGTAGTATTGCGAGATGGATTGGTGTTAAGACCAGGGCGAGTATGATAATGTAATGAATGTCTCGAACGCGCAATATGTTGAAGTAAGGTTCGATAATCATGAATAGTCTCTTTTTAAGTCAAACCATCAATCATAATTTTTCTTTTCCTCTGTTTGCTGAGTTGTCTCTTGTCTCCTGTTGCTTGCGCAATCACTAGTCAAATTAATAGAGGGTTGCTGAGTAGCTAGCCGGGTTGGTGGGCGAAGTTGAGGTCAGTTTTTGGTTTATTGCGTGCTTCGGTGTTGTTTAAACCAGGGGACGAAAGATTTTTAGTATGAAATTACCTAGGTATGATATTTGGATATTTGGATAAGAAAATCCGGGGGTAAAAGAGCACTACGGTGTATAGATGAAAAGTGTGAAGACTTGTGGATGAAGGTAGTATCTGCCGGTACTTCTTTTGACACAATCTTGATTTCTGGGGTAAAAGTCGTGAGATTAAATTATGATGGGATTTCTTATATTATCACAAAGCGATTAAAATAGCATTGTGTTGTGTTGTCATTATTGTATGTATTGTTTCTATCTTCTCTCATTTCGATACTTAAACTTCACTTGCCTTCTCTTCCTTTACTTCAAAGAGGCGACAAATGAATCTAAAAATGGCGTGCGATTGATTAATGCCTCAGGTTTCAATATCACGCGATTGAAATTAAAAATTGATCATTTTTTCATAGAGAAGTCTAATAATTATGTAAATTTTACTCAAAATTTTGAAGAGAATTTTCCAGCGAAAGAATTGTGATTGAGAGTTAATTCATTCTAGAACATTTATAATTACAGTAAAACCTCTTCGTAAGAATCTCCTATATAAGAATAATCTCTATTAGAATGTATTTTTGAGTCCCGAAATCTTTTAGGCCTAATATGGCCTATATTCTTAAAACCCTTTCAGTAGAATATCCTTATTAATTTCCGATCCTAGAATTACGTATTGTCTTATTATACAAATAGAATCGCTGGATTCAGTTATCACATGATAAATTTATTGATATTTTAGTCAAATATATCAGCATTTTAGTCAGATTTTACTGAAATGGAAAAATGTCACGGAAATGTCCCGATCGGGATTAAGCGGAACTAGACTACTACCAGGTCGGGATTAGTCGGATACCTCTCTACAGGGATACCTCTATATATCCATAAAAAAGACCACAAAAACCGGTATCCTTATGGAGAGGTTTTACTGTACATCTTGATTTTTAATCACATTCGCCCTCAAGTTTCTTTTCGAGATGTTGTAATGATCTATTGAGTTCTTAACTCCTATTACTTCTTTCGCCTCTATCTCTCTGTCAATGTCACCTTATGTAACCCTTCAACACGGCGAATGAGACCCTGGATCCAATGCTGCTTTATCAAATATTCTTCCTTCGTTAATTGTTTTGGCCGTCATTCCAAAATAATTCTCCACTCTCCGCATCTCCTTTTGTATGATTATGATCACACAATTCATAAAGTTACCGTAGCGATTGGATGGTTCCAATGATTGCCATTTCTCCCTCGAGAGCTGAGAGCTGAACCTTAAGAAATTCCCCGAGACCTCCAAGAAATACCCAAGAAAGATCATCTTATCTCATTACTCCATCGTGATATTGGAATAACCTCACCAATTGCTAAATGCTTCGACATGCAGTCAATATTCGTCATAAATATCCTCTAATCTGTAAATCATGCACCACGTGGCTCAGATCTAACCGAATCGCATATTAGTTTCAAGTGAAGCCCAGGAATTGGGTAGCTGAGACTGCTGAGCTAAGATACTGCAAACAGATACGAAGTCATACGACGGAACTTTATCATTTCACGAGTCAATGTCAATATCAGATGTACAGTCGAGACAGTCGAGACAGTATACAATAAGCTAATCATATTGAAACAGGTGCTTGCAGTCTGAAGTTGCAATCAATACCACTTCGTAAACAACACTTTATATTTAGCCATCAATAAGCCTTTCTAGTTACATAATTCTTCCATGATGCCTATGTTTCACTAGTCTTTCATTGGATATTTTACGCAAATCTAACAATCAACAAGTAGATGTGTTGGTTGCGTCTGATCAAGTTCCAAATACTCGTTACTTTCGTATATGCCTCATATGAACGTGTGATCGCTTTACCTTCTCTCCCTTTACAAATCTCGGGTATGCTTTCCGGAGGGGTGTGTTGGGAGGGAATATCGGTATGAATTTGGTTCACGTTACAATTGTCTGAGTTGGATTCTACACCGACTTACTTACTTATTTACTTACACTTAAGATATAGTATTATTAGAGCATATATAGAATAACAGAAGTATAAAGGATATAAACAGCATAATCATTTAAATCTGGATGACATCCCATTCATCATACATCTCAAAACAACATACAATATATTCCCAAGACACCAACCAGCAACAGAGATATCCATTCAGCCCCACTTACCACCACCCCATATTTCAAATCGCAGGAGTCGACCCTCAAATTATAGATGTGCAACAAAACAAATTCTAGATCACGTGAATATCATACCCAGAGAAGCTGATTGGTTGAATATATTGATGATTTGATTGTGAGGTCATCGGAAGAACGATGGATTGTGAAATGAAATAAATTGTAGATATTAATTAGGCATTCGTTTAAAGGGGGGTGATAGTATATTGGATATGCAAGTTATTGTCGATGAGTGTAAACGAGAGAGTTACATCTAGGTTCAATGGAATATAGATCATCAGTAGTTGTTATATCCCAATGGTCTATTTCAATACCAAAGTGAAAAAGAGACGGGAGACGAATATTGAGAAAAATGAGGGGGAGGGAGCTGAGGCAAAGAACAGGATTACAGAGATTATGGCAGCGAGTATTAGAAATCAGTGCAGAGAGAGGGTAGACCTCAGCTCACGCAATTTTCATTGAGAGAGTCGAGCGGCTATGTGAGAGAGATGAAAATCAGAAGAGACACGGAAAACGAATAAATATAAAAGTATCTTAAAAGACGAATAACAAGAGTTGCAGATTCAGGATAAAGAAATGACGAATTTATGTGATTGAAAGTAAACCGTACTAAAGACATGTAATATGTGATGATATGTATATTCATATAACATCTACCTGGGTTGGTATCACATGGTAAGATATTTTCGGTTAGGTTTAAGGAGAGCTAGGAAGTATTTAGTGGGTAGGATGAACTATTCACAATCTAGAATATTAATCATGTATTCAACAGTAGGTACCTTTCGACTGAGTAAAGAATGAAGAAACCGCGTGGAAATAATCAACGGGTTGATCAACCTGGCGTCTTGATTGGCGTTGCATAGAATGTATCGACGCATATCGCTGCATCAATTTATCGACTCGGCTTCCTTCCCGACCCCCAAGGGTTTGTATAGGATTTTTATGCCACTGGGAGTAGAATTTTGAAATATAAGACTTTGAAGATGGATTTGGGTGCTATGGATTGGATATAAGATGCTCTATCTCCTTGATAAAAGTATTTGATTATATCGAATCTACACGAGTGTGCTTAATATACAGACGCCCAGCTCTGTGAGATTGGAAGAAGGATTAGCAAGAAAGCCAAGGTACTACGGTGCTAAGTTGAGGGTTACTTGGGGTTTAAATGATAGGATATGATAGGATGAGAATTAGGTATGTTGTGTTTGATTAAGCTTCTAATAGAGGCAGGAGAGTTAGATATGTGATCAAATGCTTTTCGACATATGCTCTTGAATCCAGTTTGAAATCATAATAATGAGAAACAAATCATAGCATTGCTTGGTCATCTCACTGGTTTTTGCTACAACTTCTAAACTATATCGTACCAGCAATTATGCAAGAGGCAAGGTAGCATTACTGGTCCAGCATTGCTGAAAGCATTCCCTCATTTGTCTCCAATATTATCACATACGACCACGATTGCACATAAGAAACCCGATGAGTCGAGAAGAGAGGAAATTCATTATTCGTAAACTAAACTAAAATAAGACGGTCTAAACAGTCTAACGCTATTATTGGCGGTCTGAAGACAACGACATATCCATCTCATGTGTGTCCACTATCCCCAGCATTGCCAACAAGAGATTGCTTAATCCCGCCAGGTAAAAGTCGAAGCATTATGCCAAAGTTGACGTTACCCATGGAAGAGCAGTCATTGCTTCAGCAGTAGTAGCTTGGGAAAGGAAGAGAACGTTTCGAAGCAGCAATAATACTGTATCAATATCACAGCCCTGATATAGCGGGCTGGTAACATCAATTTACCCCATCCCTCAATATGTACGACCCTTAACCAATCTCAGCATCGCATTAATAACCTGCTTAACCTTACGCTTATGCTTCTCACTTCGCACATCCACCAACTTCAACATCTCAAATCCATCTCTCATACCAACTTTCGCTTTGTCTTCGCCCAATCCACGAGATCTCTTGTATGCCATTGCTTCCGGTTGTGCCTCAACCCAATCTCTCAACATCCAGGTTTTATAAGTCGACCAGACTCGGTAATGACGACTATATTCCTCCTTGTCATTAAGCCAATGATATTCTCCATCCATATGACAATCAGACTTCCAGCGAAAGATAGTATGTTTGAGAAATCGTGTAGTAGCAGGATACCATTCCTCGCCCATTCTGAACGGATTGGGAATAAACCAACTCAGACCTGGAGGTCTTCTATAGCCATGAGAACGAAAATCATGATAGATGCAATAGAATTCAAGGAAATAATTTTGTCGATACTCCGCCATTCGTTCTGTGAGCCTTCTATCTTTCTCACCTCCTACATCAGGATATGCAGCAATACTGACAAACACATCGATGGCCACGATGTCAAGGAGTACCATTTTGCCGTCCAATAGTTGGCAGGGTAAAGGACGGTATGTGGGAAGCATCCAGTCGATCAGGAGATCTCCGAGTCTGTAGGGAACGCCGGCTTTCCTAGGGTTCCATGTTTTAGGGGATTGAGCGAGCAGGGAGACCTTGAAGCTGTGGATTGAGCGGAAGATTACCCAGTGGGGACGACAGGTTAGGGCAAAGCAGACGACGGTGCAGAAGTCGCTTTCGAAGGTTTGATGTTCGGAGATGAGACATCGGAGGATGAGGCGGATAATTTCGGTGGGGAAATCAAATTTCGCGGCTAGAAATAGGAATTGTGTTAGCTGAAACTCTTTTGTATTGAGAATGAATAGTAGGAGAGGCTGAGGTAAGAAGGATGGGATGAATGAAGAGTGTTCGAATGTGGATGCAGTGGTTCTTCAGATGATTGAACGCATGATAATGAAGAGAGAACACAAAGGATGAATGAGAAGATGACCTGATGTATTTTTTAACAAGAATGACAATTGCAAGTCAGGAAACCATAATACGGTTTATGTTTTAGTGTTTTGAACCGGAGATGAAATGGCACCAAAGACTGTGAAATTATGACAGTACAGGTAGCTGAAGTGGTTGGGAGTTAAAAAGGAAAACGCAAAATCAAAACAGAGTAACAGCTATGAAATGGAAAGTCCAACCTCTTCTCTTGGCAGTATTATATCTCTTTTTACGAGCAGGTTGAGATATTGTTCCATCTTTCTCCGACTTTGTGTTTTCTGCAGGTCTCTTCTTAGATGTCCACGCATCTGCGAGATATTAGTAAAGCATTAGTTAACGTAAACCCGCGTTTAAATAGAAGAAGAAAGGGGTGTAAAAAAAGAGCAGCAGTCACATACAATTAACTTGGCTTGGGTCATAGTTGAGGAAATTTTTCATGATGTTAAGGCCCTGCTGTACTGCCATATTACGAAGGCGCATCACTTGTTCGCGGTCGATTCCAGCTCCATCACCCTGATTGAGGTTTGCAAGAAGTGGACCGCGAGCTTGAAATCGCAATTGGTTGACAGGTGCAGCGCGATCATTCTTTGCAGAAGCGGAGCCAAGAGATGAGTTATTGTTCGCCGCTGTGGTGTTGGCTGTGGTCGATGCCGAAGTTTGCAAGACAAAGTTGTCTAAATTAGATTGCTTTGACTCCGAAAATTGGGACTGCTTCGACTTCGGAGGCGGGCGACGCTTAGGAGGCATCTTGAACTTTGAAATTGTTTTTGTGCTCCAGGTATTTGCTTTTTGCGTGTATCGAATGTGGACGTAATTAAAGTTGAAGGAAAGGACTGGGAGTCCTTTGTGACGTGGTTGAAGGGTTGGATTTTGGCGGCGGGGAACCTTGATATACCTCAAATTATTCAAGGGCCGAGTTGTTCCAAAATCAAGATTACCTAAAGATATTGGCCTAGTTACATCTCTGAATGGTTAGGCGGGATTTTACAGACAATTCGCTTAGTTTGCTTTGATTTGTTTGTCTAAATCTCTACATTTAGGCCCAAACGTAATCTAATAAACAGAAATAGATACTAAAATGGTTGCTGCTTGGTCTCTTTCATATTATAGAAGATATTAATTGATTTATTGTAGCTTACAAAGCCAGCCAGGGTGTTAAATTAGGTCATGTCATGTTTACTACATGATATTAGGAAAGCGCTTTATGATTTCACTAATTTGATAGCCAGAGAGAAGACACATGTAAGTCTCACAAGTCAGAAAGTTGAATTTGGTATGTGAAAGTATCAGTTGTATTCGATAAGATACTTCATGAGACCATGAGTGTGTAAAATGCAATTCAAATTCCCCTGATAGTAGAAATCGACGGATGAAATGTTAAACGTAGTTGGTAGTCTTGCATTCCATGCTAATTATGATCAACCCAGCTATCAATATTCTGCAGTCTTCTAACCCAATGCTGTGTATAGATGTATAGCAGAATCAGGTCTGGTCTAGTAGCCCCACATCGTCATATCTACAGCCGCCTATACATCACCTAGTCCAAACGGGCTTGGGACCCTGCGCCTCATTGCTTGATGATGTATGGATTCACGGAATCGATCCTCAAGAATTTCTTCATAAATACCTTCTCTATATACAGCACAAGAGAGATAGTAAGGGATGAACAAAGAAGTTGGAAGAAGAAATTTGGGGCCCATCCACTCTTTGAATAGCATGAGTTGCTCGCGTTGAGAAGGTTTAAGACTCCGCTTGACAACCACCCTATCTTTAAAGAAACGGGGGTAAAGACCGTTAAAGAAAACTGGTTCGAAAGTGTATTCATGCGTAATACTTCAGTCATCGACAGAGTCTGACCAAGCTTGCTGATAGTACGGATTAAACAAAGGGATCTTGTCGTATTTGAAATCGATAATACTGGGAATCTGGTCCATATGTTCTTTGAGGTAGCTTGTATGGTCCAGGTTACGAAGTATTGCCCAATTTCTCCGGGAAGTCAAGCCGAAACAAAGGGCTGAGCAGATATCAGGAAATCCTTTTTCGAGGAGATTGTTTAATATCTTATTGATAATTTCGGTAGGTGCGCTTTCAACAATGGATGACTCTGCTGTCGCACATTCTTGTATCTGGGCTTTCGCTGTAACTGTTGAACCATCACTCGATCCTATGTTGAGTAACTCGCATTAGCATTGTTTCAGAAACCTACGTTTGATCTTACCTTCTTCGTCAACAGCTGCTTCTCCCGGAACAAGATTGCTTTCCAACTGATCAATTGATAGTCTTGACGTGTCTTTCTGGCGAAGGTCTTGACAAGTCAAGGTATAGAAATGAATGATTTGAGCTTTGTATTTTGAAACTAAATGAAATCGGTTAGTTTTATTGAAAATGGAAAGAGGTAAAAGTTACAACTCCAAGGAATTCAAGGACTTTACCTGTTGACACCCGTTTCAAGCGCGAGGCGCTGCTATGAAGGACAATAGTATTCATCATTCTTAATTGTATGTTTTGAATACTTGGTATCAAGCTAAGAAATAGAGTTGATGAGCATCGATGTATCTACCCTCAATGATAAAATTGGTGGCTTTAGTCCTGATCACATTGCTGTACAAGCAAACTCAGAAATGTTTTCGGGTGGCCTCGGCTCAAAGAGTTCCCCCTTATTGCCGAGATAATCCCCAGATGCTCACAGATGTATTCGGTTTCTCGAAGTGAATGTTGAATTAAAGATGAATTACAGATGAAAATAATTTTTTCAATGACAAGGCTTTCACTATCAATAGAGTAAGCCCTTTCATTCAATTTTACCCGAAACGTGTCAGGAAGTAGGCAGAATAATGATTACCTGCGCATCCTGCTTCATCTCTTCAGCCCTATATCAAGAATGCTCGACATCACCCACTTACAATAGTAATACAACATTGAAAATTAACACAATGACCTCTTCAGATGGAAAGGAAGTCGAGCCAGGCAATACTCCAGAGAATCAGTGGGAATATAATATCGTATCAACAGCACATCCCAGGGTTCAGTCCCGCATTGAAAAATGGCTTAGCCAAATCGAGGACCAGCAACTACAAAAGATCGAAAGTAAGCTACTGCCTTCTTTGAATGAGATGATCAGGTCAATCACAGTACTGAAGTCTCGCAGTAGACTTGTTACTAACTCGTGTATCTGCAGACCCTCGGATCCCCGTCGAAATCATCTTTCAAATAATCGAATTACTTCTTAACGATCACGACGAATGTACGGCAGTCTGTATTGCAATTACAGGTCGTGCTTACTATCGATTCTTCCGCTCAGTTCACCCAAAACACGTACTACTCATTTCAAGACCACCATACCCTTATAGCCCAAAGGGGTTTCCGCCTAGTCTTGCAAAACTTCTACACGATTCGTTGGTTCCAGAGTACCGATTCTCGAAGAGACTCCATCAATTCCTTCTTTGCTCTGTCTATGGAGATGAATCCGGCACTCCCAAAGAGTGGGATCTGATCCAGAGAACTAGAGACTATCATAGCATCATGTCAAGACAAGGACGCATAGTCGGAAAACCTATTTTGCCAAATCCATTTGGAATGGGAACTGATTGGTATCTTGCAGCAGTTCGCCAATTTGTCAAACATGTTGAAGAAGCCGTTCCAGATTTATCCACAGTCGGTAGCAATCTTATACAATATTTACCAGTCGTAATCCCCGGGATCTCGGTGATTGGACTAACAATGAGTACATTCACGTCGACGGGACTCCCAGTTCGTTTAGTCAACATGGCTCCATCGTTGGAGACCAGACCATGGATACATGGAATACCATACCCTGGAGTCACTTCGACTGGACACATAATGCCTGGACAAACGATGCTCGGTCAAACACCCAACCAAGATCAACTTCGAGAGAACTTGAGAATGACTAATCTTGCGGTCAGAGACCAGTATGCAAGAGTTATAGGAATGCAAAAAACTCACCTTTGGCATTTGATGGGAAAGTATGTTAGCACGCGGATTCCAGATCATGATCCAAGTGGTAACGTGCTCAATACAACTCGGCGTATGTGTTTTTGGGAGGCAATACTTCAAGCTTCAAAACAAGATTGGGAACAGTATTTTCTTCTCTTTGCTGACGGTGTTAAGGTTCAAAAAAGCAATGAATAGGCTGGGTTGTGAATCAGAGGGTGTAAGCTTAAGTTATATGGTTGTGATATATGGGAGGAAGCTCTTTTCCATCCTTTAGGTGGTTATGTACCATTCTCCGGGCTTTGTATTCGAAAGCTAGTTCTACCGAAGAGCTTAACTTGATTTAGGGAAATGGATGGACTTTTCGGACTATCTTGAAGAGGTCAGCACAGCGGTCAGCGGGGTTAGGCATACTCATAGAGTCAAAGTATCTAGTTCAGATTGAGGAATTCGAGATAGGTATTAGGAATAGATCGTAGTTTCAGCAGAAATATGCAGTAAACATCAACATCCAACTCGGTTAGTCTACTTGTGGGCGATTAATGATTTTTCGCTTGTATTTCCAGAGCTTTTAAACAAACTCTTCTCCAAAATTTACTCAGACTGAGATCCATTAATGAACTCGAACTTTGAACAGAATTTGCCATTGTGACACATCAAAAGTGTAGCAGGTCTAGATATTGCCGTGCCTACTATTGTGAGTTTCAGGATAACGCAAACTCAAAGATATGGCCACTCCCGAGCTACGGTGATAAATTCCATTCAATCTAATAGTCGGCTCTTTAAGCGACCGACTATCATGTGGTTATTGTATATGCAAGTCCCCGGGCAGAAGACTTGTGGTAGCAATACGGCCGTAAAAACTTCGATAAAAGTGAATTACCTTCACTACCGCCTAAAAATTCAACGTGGTAAAAAGTATTACCTACATCGTATTGAACATTCGATGCGACATTGACTTAAACCGAACTCTACTTAAAGATCTCGACCCTCCATATAGCCTTCCTCAACATCCACATCAACTTCTTAGCCCTCTTCGATAAGAGCAAAATCTAAACTAAGCAACAGTCATCGATTACTTTCTGATAATTGCAAATACTCTTCGAAACACGGTAGGAACCGATTGAGAAATACTCAAAACGCACAATGGTTTGGAAACACCGCCCTAAGCCCAAAAAGCAGAACCGAGAGACTGTGGGTAGATCGCCGGAAACTGGATTGGTTGCCATTCCCAGTAAGTAAATTCTATTCCTTGTGACAACTACTATTTGCCATTACCATTCCATATAAAGAAGTGCCTGATTACAACGAAAGCTAACATGATTACCGCCTAGATACCGTTGCCCAAACCAAAAAGAGCGAATTCAAGGAGTTCCCACTCGACATTATAAACATTCTTTTCGATATACTATACGAGCAAGATGAAAGGACTACCATCATTTGTCTCGCTCTTACATGTCGAAACTGCTGGAACTTCTTTCAAGCTAAACCATGGGAAGGATTTAAATTCGGTACATTGGAAGATGGATCCTTCTATGAACGATGTTTTATCGAGTTGCTTGAAACTTGGATTGGCCCAGGTTACCGTCGTATTGGTCCTGATAGTCGGTGTATTGAAACGCCTTTTCTATCGCGCGCTGTGTATGGAGATCATCCTGGAGCGGAGGAAAAAAATCTGAGTGATCGATGGCAAGACTATAGGATGTTGAATATTCAGGATGAAAAGACGTATAGATTGATTCGTCTTGTTCCCAAACCTTTCGGTGTGAGCGCGGATAAGTGGTTTCCTCTCGCTGCACGGCAATTTAAGAATGAAGTTATGAGCTGCGACTCTTGGATAGGTATGAGGGCAAAACTAACTGCGTCTTATCGTCATTCAAACTTGTACCGTTGGTTACCCTCCAACGGTGGTTAGGAATGGCTTTTTTCTAATAGAACGTATCAGAAAACTAAGATATGCAATAATAATTCGATGGCGGTATTGATTTATTTTCCGGATGAAGGCAAATCATGGCCTATGGAGCCCAAGAGATCTAAGCCAACTGGAAAAGGGACAAATGCGCGGAAGCTCAGGAGAGCTGACCGATAGTATCCTCCATTTTACTGATTGAAAAGTCAGAGCATCTGGGGGCTACTACTTCAATAATGTATGAGAAGAGATTAGGGTAATTCAATCGATTCTAATATCACTCGAGGAAAAGTATTTTCAATGTGAATTCGATTCTTGATAATCCCGTCCCTAACTTCCACACGAAGTAGGTATCTACCGGATCTGTGCCAATCTGCTAAAAACTTGAGCGATGTAGCATAACATCCGATTTATCACCTCAATTCATCAGGTATGGAGGGACTCTAGATACTTTACCTCTTGTTCAGTGGGAAAAACGTCTTATATAGTTATAAGGGTTTGGATATGAACAATTCAAAGATGACCTACCATTCATGTAGGCTCCATATTCAAGTGAAACCAATCTTCAAAAAGTATACATGAAATGCGTCAAATCATCAGTTCTTTCCAGCACTGCTGAATGACATGTGACTCTCGTTTCATCTTCAGGGGTGTTTAGCGCGTGATAGAACAAGGGCCTGACAACCCCGCATTGAATTTCTGACTATATGACCTCGAGTCTTCCAGTCGTCCATCAATTAGCTGTGAAGTTTAGCATAGTTCGATGACGACTGTTCCCTCAAATTATGCTTGGACATTGGCTTTGGTACCCATGTTCTTTTCTGATGAACCTTCCTCAATCTTCAATCTTCACGCCGGAAAGTGGTAGTCTTTTTCTTGTGAATTAACTTTCCACAAACAAGCATGCAACTCTATTCGTCATCTTCTCAGCGCATTGTTTTACGTCATAATATCTGTCTGAAGGTTTAAAGCCAGTAAGACACATAGATGTCTGTGTGGACAAAGCAAAGAAAGCGACAGCAGCAAGACAGTCTCGCTGGAGAGATGTCGTCGATCGACTGATTTATAGTGCGCAAAGAAGCCCCATAGTATACAGAATCAATTCAACGGATAGCGTTTACTTTTCAACACATCGAAAGAGAGCGGTCAAATTGTTTACATCTATCGATCTTTCCTAGATAAAACTCACTATCGATAACACTACTGTACCCCGTGGCCCGGACTATGATCTTCAAAGCAGGAAAGTACGACTCCGATTCAAATCTAGAAAACTATTTTTTGTAATCTTCTCCGCACAGCACCGCACCGCAACATCACGAGAAAAAACTCAGCTTCTATCTCTTCCCTCTCCAAAATTCTAAATACAATCAGTCGTCTCAAAAGACAACAAACAATTCCACTAATCTTCTCCTTCGCATCACAAACTAGGATCTCCCCTCAATTCATCTATCAATCTCCAATCTCCTATCCGTATCACGTACCCGGTAAAATCGCGGCATTTCCAGCCCCCATCTTTCCACAACGATAACCTTAAGAGTCTCTGATTGCTTCATAGAGTCGGTGCAATCAATATCTATGTGGGGCCCAGCGATAGATACAAAATCGTTTAAGTAACTGCATTTGTCCTATTTCCTGACGATCTCTCTCGATTTCCACGAGGAGCGGTGGGTACGAAAAAAGAATTTTCGGTGACGTCCGTTGAGCTAGATATGATATTGAATGAGTAGGGTGGGTAGGTCATTTAACTTCATATATATATCTCGTGACGAGTATTCTCGAGATTTTTCTTCACCTTTTCATTTCGTTCCATCTTGAGAATTTCCCTCTGTTACGCGGAAGACAAGACAGGACAAGACAAGATGATAAGTTCACGGATTGTCTCGGGGCTTTTGAGCTTAGGAAGTTTGGTAAGCGGTTCTAGTGCTATGGGATATGGAACTAGTTATGCTACCAACAATGCAACCAAATATGTTATTATGGACAATGATTGGAGTTCAACTGGCTTCATTCCATTCCTCATCGCTCTTGATGCCGGATGGGAAGTATTAGGTTTAACATCTTGTGCGTATCTCCTCATCCGCTCATAATTATAGCTACTTTTCAGCTGACAATTCCCTTCCCTTTCAGGTACCGCAGATACATGGCAACACCAAGTCGCACTACATGCACTAGCTACCCTCTCTCTCGGTAACCTGACTAGCTGTATCCCCGTAGTTCCGGGCTCTACATTCCCGCTTATCAATACCGCCACGAGATTCCAAGCATGGGAAGCGGTTCATGGCAAACTTCCTTGGGAGGGCGTATTTGCTCCATATAATGCCACAGCGGAAGCAGAAGGAAGTGATCCCACATCAGGAGATAACCCTTTCAGAGTTGTAGAGGGGGCTTTTGTAGAGGGAATGCCAAGTAACTATTCAATTAATGGATTGAAGAAGAGTCAGAGTGCTAGTGCATTTATGATTGAAATGGTGCATAGATATCCAGGACAAGTTTCGATTTGTAAGTTGACAAGTTTTATTTCCCTTCTAGCGAACAATTAAGGACCCAAAAACACCCCTCTTGATTCACAGGCCCCAAACTAACACTCCACCCAGACGCCGGCGGCTCCATGACCAACGTCGCTCTCGCCGTCCGCTCCGACGACAACTTCGCCTCCCTCGCTAAAGAACTCGTCATAATGGGCGGTTACATTGACGACAACCTCCTCCAAGTAACCGGCAGCGTGCTACAAGCCGACCTCAACTCCGACATCAACTTGATGGTCGATCCCGAAGCCGCCAAAATCGCTTTCACGGCCAACTTTCCCAAAATCACTTTCGCAGGTAATGTAGCGAATCAGGTGATGAGCACGCAGGATTTCTTGGACGAGATCAAGGAAGTTAGTAATCCGTACTCGGAATTGGTGTGGGGACATTATGGGACGGAATTTCCGTTTTGGGATGAGACTGCTGCGGCGATTATGGTGGATGGATCGATTGTGGAGAATTCTACAAGCTGTGAGTTGTTTTTGATCCCTCTCCTCTCCGCCCCCCCCCCCA
>PQXI01000445.1:0-17641 GCA_004786145.1 Botrytis paeoniae | reverse complement strand
TATTAGAGTATTATTAATGATATATATTATATTAATAATAGTTTTATACTTATTTGGGAGAAATGTAGTCAGATTTTGGAAGAGTAATTTATTAGTATATATAGTACCAGTAGAGGAGTCTATAGATATAAGTCTTCGATAAAGCTCCTTGAGTTTGTCTCAGACATCAATAATCGTTATATTGAGTATATCTTCTGACTGAAAAACAAAGTTTTTGATTTTGAGAAGATATTTGTTCATAGCGATATTATCAATCTGGGTATACTTAATCACAAGATAATCCCAAAGTCCTTTTGCTATATCGTATTCATCAATCAAGGCTTTATTATTATCGAAGAGTGAGCGATAGATATAAGATAGTATATTTACTTTATTCTTAAGGAATATAGCTTTCTTTTCGATATTGAGTTGAATGAATATAGTTTTATTATCTTTGGATAGATTTAATTCCTTAAAACCTTTTATTAAGATATTATTAATATTAGTCGCGACTTGTATATATCTATATAATATCTTCTCGCAGATATAGAATATAGCTTTCCCTCAAAGTTGAATCCTTATCTAACAGGTCCATCGCTTATGGTTTTTTTGAGTAAGAGAAGGAATATGTTTAGAATAATCCTTATACTTAGTGTTGTTGTTTATTGTAATATTGAATAGATGAAAATATTGTTAGTACAGAGTATTTTTGCATATATTACAACTTTACCAAGTTGAGACAAAGTTGTATAATGATTTAAGATGTATATATATATAGTACTTCTTTAAAAGAAGAATATAATATATATAATGATTACATCGCAATTATTATTTAGTAGTTCTCTTACTATACTAAGTGAAATCTTGATCGACTTAGTTCTTATAAAGAACTTATTTATTATCGATCTCTACTTAGACTGTATAGACTTTATTGAATAATCTTCGGCCATAGTCTTACTACAGAACACCAGGCTTCATAACCTGTTAAAATAAGAGTAGTAGAATAGTGGTTGCATGTATTATTGACTATGTAGATTGACTTATAAGACCTAGAATCTAGACTACAAAGTAGAAGATATATATATGTGTGCACGTGCTATATCACATGTGATATGGCACGTAGTACATATCGTATATTTCCAACATTTTATAACATTATAATTTCTCTCAATAATATTCCAAAATCTACTCTCAAAGTATACAATAATCCGTTTTCCATTAAGTTCTTGATTTAAGATAGAACTCTATCCATTAAGACTTATATCTACTCCTAAAATAATAAAGCCAACTAGAAGTGTAGTGCTATAATTTAGCAATATCAAAACTAAAGGTTTTATTAATTCTTTCTTGGGTATTTTCATTGATCGAGTTTGCTTCTTTGTCTATAAGAAGTTGCAATCTTTTTTGAATAAGCAATATAATAGTTCTATTTTTAGTACAAACTTTTCAATTCATATCTTATAATATATATATACTCCAAGGAATATATATATTTCTATTATAGATTTGGGTTCCGGTCAGTCAAGGATTTTTGCAATTTTTGCTTTGACAGGCTTATATCCTTTAGATCTAATTATATATTCTATTACTTTTATTTTGTTATAGTATTATTTTGATTTAATATTAATAGAACAGTCTATATATTCAAGATGTTTAAGAGTTTTATTAATTGCTTAAATATATATCACGAAGGATAGCTACGTCACTTGGTCACTTTGAGTATAGAATAATAGGAATAAGTAGTAAGATCTAAGATTGGCTCGAGGATTGATTATATGAATCAATGCCTTGTATATATACTGTTAAGATTATGACTCTCTACAGGGAATGGTGGGAAGCTTAGGGTTGACTTTGAGGGCCTTTTTGAGGTTATTCACTCATATATTCTCTATCTCTATATACCTTGAAGGGCTTCCAATTCTATGTAGTGAAAACTCTTCCTGTAGGGAGAGTTTTCACTAGACCCGAATAGGATTAGCTCTCCCTGTATCTTGGTGTCATGTGAACTACTATCTTCAATATATACCTTGAATAAACGATTTCATTATTGTCACGGAAAGAATTAGTCTATATAAACCTATTTAGCTTAGTACTTCTAGTGATATTACTTTTAGTGTGATAGTTATAAGCCTGGTAGCGTTTATAACGCAATAATATCATTCTTTATTTCAGTACCATGCTCTTTTTTTTGTAGAGGCTTAGTGGACCCACTTAGAAAGAAAAGTGCTTCAAACAGACCCATTTTAGTCATCTGATCTTAGCCTATTAGAACTAAAATGATAGCTCTGCTCTATTGCCCTACATATCAGCACAGCTTATTAGATACATCCGTTAGCGACCCTAAGACTTCTAGTTATATCCAATTAGTGACCCTAGATCGGCAATCACAGCTATATAGAAGAGATTCACTAATAGATTTATATTCAATAAGATCCCTACCTATCTTAGTCAGCAATCTCGGGGGTGTATCATAGAAAGAATTAGTCTATATAAACCCATTTAGCTTAGTGCTTCTGGTGATATCACTTTTAGCATGATAATTGCTTAAACAAATAAAAGTGATTTCTTTATAAACTATATAATTGATCAATTAGGCGGAGCTCAATTAACTTATAGCTATATTATAAAAGAATAGAAGATAATAGAGGTCACACAAAAAAAGCCTTTGCATATACCATAAAACTAAAGCAATCCTAAATAGCTATATATAATAAATGAAATGAATTGTCAGACATCAACAATAAGATAAGGGAATGAATGGGAGCTATATAGTATGTACATATTAAAATATAAATAGTCAAATAGGAAGTAAGAATATAGATTGCCTTTTTTCAAGTCTACTAAAAAAAGATCTATAAATACTAGTTATAAAAGTTATATAATTGATAAGAAATATTTTTCTGTTTATATTCCTTCCCATTTTGATAATTTAATCGTTCCAATCAAAATAAGTCAACCAAAAAAAAGAAAGAAATCACACAAAAATTAAGCATCAATAGTTCAACCATTTATATATACCCTTCAGGAACTAGTTTATCCCTTATTAGTAAATTATGACTATCAAAGAGGCATGGTATAACTTTACCCAATTTGGGCAAAATTATAATTACTTGATTCCGGTAGTATTAATTACACTTCTAATTGTAAACATACAATCTTCCTCTTACTTTTTCGAATCATTTTAATAATATGTTTAAATATCTTCTTTCTTTTAGTAGAAATAGAATTTCCGATATTACTTGTTGTCCTCTTATTACTTCAAGGGATTGATAGAGTAGGTTTATTAATATTCTTGCCTTTGGATAAGGTTTTCAGGGAGCTATTATTATTATTAAGGGGGTTATCCTTAGAATCCGATGGTATAGAAATGAATTCATTATCTTTGTTTGGTATATAAAATACTCTTTCCTTATTTTCAGAAATAGGAACATTAATGATTTTGAAATAGGATTTGTTATTATATTCTAACTCGAAAGATTGAGAATCCACAAAAGCTCTCAAATATTGATTGCGAACAATTTGTTTATATTCAGTATATTATAATGTGAATGTTTTTTTGTTTATATTAAGAAGTTTTGTGGCCTTATTGAGTATAATTTGATTATCCCAAGACAATCCTTCAATTAATATTTGCTTCACAAGATTTTCTGTAATCAGACGGTATTTTATAGAGAAATCTGAAATCTCATATTGTTCTTCATTTGTTACTATTTTATTGAAAATAGGAATCAAGGTTTAATAAGCTCTTTTGACTTCTTTATATTTCATGCTATTTTCGAGAAGAGGTTATATATCACCATTAGCATTTCTGATAATTACAGTATAGGAAACAATAAAAGCTACAAACGGTTGCATTGCTAGCTCCGCATCAGATTCTGAAAATCAGATCAAATTGTCATTGGCTAATATCACTCATCCCCTATTATCAATAAATACAAAGTCAGGGGACTTTATAAGTAAAGAAAAACCATAATAGTTTTTCTTTAATTCAATATCTTGAAAGTATCCTTTTTCGAATATACTACTGTTTGCACCTAAGATTTTTGTTACCAGGCTTTATTAAATAATTTCAGAATCATTTCTCACTCGATTATAGCATATTATTCGATTGAATATGAATTCTCGGTTTATAACTAAATAAATTATATAGGCTATGAATTGCTTTATTTGATTAAGATTTGATTTAGAATATAAAAGTTTTGTATTTTTATGCACAAAGATTTGGTTAATCGTTTTGTTTTTCTAAATGATAATAGCTGGAAAAGGAATAATAACAAGTCTGAATTCTCGATCTATCCATTGTTTCGAGATATACCATCAAAGTTTTAGATCTTATCTGCAAACTTGTTGTATCAGCGAATAATAACAATGATGAGTAAAAGCTAAGCCTTGCTTTTTGTAGCAATTATAGTGAGAGTACATAGCTACAGATTGTTCAATAAAAGGTTGATATTTGATAATAGCAATATTGAAGCGGTACTCTAAGGAGCTCTTAATATAATAGCCGATTTTGCGAATGTATATCAAGCCAGCTACATGTTGTTATATAACTTTGGTTTTAGTGATACTAGCTTCGATAGAACGAAATTTGAGAACTCTAAAAACCTTTCTCTTTCTTTTCGTACTAGCTAGTTTATAGGTTTTGAACCAATCGTAATATTTGCTATTAATCCGAATTTCATTAATTTGACCACGATTCTTGTAAAGAAAACGAAAGCGACGTATGATATCCATCTGATTTATATAAAAAGCTTTGAGTTCAAGGGTTTCTATAAGTTAATAAACATAATACCTGCATAACTCTTCTAACATCAAATTCACTAGTTTTATTATAACTATTCAATCTATTAGCTTAATTAAGTATCTCTTTTTCAATACTAAGTATTAATTCTTTTTTGTTAAAGCCTTAGTACTATACTTGTAAGCTTTAGATACACCCAATTCCTCTTCTTTTTCACTCGGAGTATCTTAATGAGTAACTATCTTATCCATAATACATTTTATTATTAATTCCTTTATTATAATATCGATAAAGATACCAAGTTTGTTTTATCGATTAATATTTATAATTTCTTTTTTGTTGGGAGGAGTAGTAGAAATTTCTATAAACTCAATGACTGAGTTTCCTATTGGTGGATTGTTTTTCGAATAATCGATGCTAGCTTCTCCCAATATTCCGATTATATTATATTTAAGATTTAACATAACTCTTTGAATATCCTCTTATTGAAAGATAGCAGTATTATTATTTTTGTTAAGAATTTTAAATACTTTCTTGAATTCAAAGAGTATCAAATATCTATTGACTTGTATATCGGATTTGAGGGGATTTATTAGTTGATAGATAAATTCTCTATTAACTGCCTCCAACACTTTCTCTGGGCTAGCCATTTTTATTAACCTAGAAAGTTCTTTATGGAATTTTATACTATACAACATAATGAGAATCATAGCGAAAGAAAAACCTTTCGGAGAATGTACCCAGAATTGTTTGATCTTGTCGATTACATTTTGTTGTACTTCACAAATCTTTGTGATATAATCAAAAGTATTCTTGTTTTCGACTTTCATTTGTTTTATAAAAACATTAACTTTGAGGTGAAAATCGTTACAAAGGATTTGAACCATTGACATTTTGGTGAGGGTATTTGTAATTTCTTTTTGGATTTCTACTCAAGAATTGAATTTTGTGAATATTGTATATCGTTATTCCTTCGGGAATCGCTTTATTGTTTAAAAAGCTTCAAGCAGGCTAGTAATTTTCTTATTATCTATAGTTATTAATGTATTGTAATCTATATATTGAAATTGAAGATTCGAGTACTAAGTGCTTACAATATTCTGAAAATCTTTTTCTAGAGAACCAGAAGTATGGTCTTGCTTAGATCTAAACATTTTGAAAACATGCTCTAACAATTTTACCCAAATTTAATAAAGTTATACAACTAATATTAGATTTATATAAAACGAAAAGGAGTATTTTGCAAGTATATTTTTAAATGGAAAAGTGAGATGAAATAAAATATATATAGAGAAAATAGATATAGGTTTAAATTGAGTATAATATAAAAGGAATAAAACTATATTACAGAATTTCAGATAGAATAATAATACTTTTGAAATAAGAAGATATAAAGAAGGTACTTAGAAACATAAAGGAAACTTTCTAAATAGGAGGAGATTATTTATTTTCTTTATAACTCTATTTATTTGATATTTCTTCTCTTTCTGATTTATTTAAAAGCTTGTAAAAGATAAAAGAGATAAATGAATTTTATATTTATTATTTGAAAAAACAAGTATATTCCTTTCCCACCTAGAATCTTAATTAAAGTTCTATCAATCACTTATATATAAAAAGAAATGTAGCCCTAATTGATAGATTTATTATAGGAATCTCTACTCTAACACAAGTATTTATATTTATTAATAATAAAGACTTATTGTTTAATTATAATTGATCTATTATTTCTTTAATAATTATAAAGTATTAAGCAATTCATTTATTTCGTTTTAGATTTAAAAGTATTTCGAAAAAATCTTCAAATTCGGCTTTAATAATATTCTTTGAACTTTCTTCTCCTCCAATTGAAATATATTTTTTTCTTTTTTAATAAATTTCTTAAATCGAGAATCTGAATAAGTTCCATCAATTGAAATGCTATTCATTTTTTCTAATAGATATATGCCTTTTTTTGACAATGCTTTGCTTATTTGATATAAGCCAAGTTATTGATATACGAGTTTCTTTTCTTGCGATATATCAATTTTGGATTAGGGGTTGAATTGAAGCACAATATCTCCTGTAACAATTTGTTTGTTAATAGTATTATTATTCTTATCAAAGTATGCTTTTCTATTTAAGTAGTAGTGTTTCTTTTGGATAACCGCTTTTTCCATATTAATATTGTGTGTTTTCAATTAGCGAAGTTGTAAGGCTAGAAAATCAACTTGGGTAATCATTTTTTCCTAATCTAAAACTCTTTAGGTGTAGAATTGTGTTTCTATAGGTAACATAGGATGGCATCCATAGATAATATAGAAAGGAGTTAGATTGGTGGGTTGGTGTATAGTAACCCTGTTAGCAAACAAAATTGCATCGAGGTGGTATAACCATCCTGCTTTACTATCCATCACTTTAGCCAATCCATTAGCTAGGGATCTGTGTCCTCATTCAATTTGACCGTTTACTTTTGAATTGTAGGCAGAGATCTGCACTCGTTTAATACTATACTTTTTTAAGAAGTATTCTATATATACTTTATTCTCTAGTTCTTCTTTTATAAAAACCTTACCAAATATCAAGTGTCTACAGACAATACTCCAAATGAAAGCTGCTATAGCCTGTAAGGTAGCATTCTATAAAGCCTTGGCTTCAATCTAACCTGATAGATTATCTTGTAAGGTAATTAAGTATTTGTAATTATTATTCGGGGGTATATATATGATATCCAAGCTATACTTTTGCTAATATATACTTATTCATGTAGGGTGTAACAATTCTTCTTATACATTCGAGCATTTTAATTGACAATTGGGGCAGGAACTAATGAATCGCTTAACCTGCTCATACATTCCCTTCTAATAGTAAAGTCTATACACTTTATCGAAGGTGCTTTCAACTCCTTTATGTCTGTATATATCATGTAGATTATTGATCAAAGAGGTTTGTGTTTGTTGATTGTTAATAACCTTATAGTGTAACACATTTTGGATCCCAATCTTAAATAAGCAATTGTTATATACCGAGAATCCTAACGTACGTTTCTTGAAGCTAATGAATTCTTATTTGGTTATGTTTTTAGAGCATTATAAAATAATTAGATATTAGGCGATCTTATGGTTCTCTTTATTGTATTCTTCTTTTAACTTATAACTTTGCCCAGATTGAGCAAAGTTGTTCGAATCCGAAGTGTCTTCTATATTATTAAGTTTGCTTGCAATCCAATCATCAATATTTATCTCATTCTTTTTATCTTCTAGTAACTCCGTAGTTATAGAAGGTCTCCTCGAAAGTCTATCGGCAGCAGTGTGAGTAATGCCTTTAACATATCGGATTTAGAAGTCAAACAACCTGATTCACGCAATCCAGCGAGTGATTAAAGCATTAGAGAGATTTGTTGCGGCTCTGTTTAGTTAGACAATTAAAACTTTTGTATCTGTTTCCAATATGAAATGTACCCCATAGAAATTAAATCTGCACTTTTAAAGGGCTTTTAGCACTCCTCGATATTCTTGTTTTGTAGCATTATAATTTCTCTCAGCAGCATTCCAAAGTCTACTTTCAAAGTATGCAATAGTTCGTTTTCCATTGAGTTCTTGATTTAAGGTAGAATCTTATCCATCAAGATTTGTATTTATTCCTAAAATAATAAGGTTAATTAGAAGTATAGTATCATAGTTTAACGACATCAAAGCTGGAGGTTTTATTAATTCTTTCTTGAGCATTTTTATTAATCGAGTTTGCTTCTTTGTCTATAAGAAGTTGCAATCTTTTTTGAGTAAGCGATACAATAGTTCTGCTTTTAGTATAAACTTTTCAATCCATATCCTATAGTACACACATACTTCGAGGAACATACATATTTCTGTTGCAGACTTGGGTTCCGGCTAATTGAGGATTTTCGTAATTTTTGCCTTGACAGGCTTACATCCTTCAGATCCAATTATATATCCTACTACTTCCATTCCATTATAGCACCATTTTGATTTAGTACCGATAGAACAGCCTGCACGTTCAAGATGTTCAAGAGTTTTATCAATTGCTTGAATATGCTCTAGGATAAATTTGCGCATACTATCAACTACTTCTTCCTTGTTATAATCCGTTTTTGATCCTTTAATACCTATATCATTCAAAAAGGAAATTACTATTTCTGATGTTAGGTCTCCCAAAATTTTCATAATAATTCGATAGAATTGAGCTACAGAATTGATTGCTCCTTGAGGAAGTGTAGTATAACGAAGTAGTTCAAGCAGAGTCTGAAAAGTAGTTATATCACGACTTTTAAATATTAATAGAATTTGATTATAGTCTGAAAAAAAGTCGATTAACGAAGCTATTATACAACCTATGAAATTTTCTGTAAAGGTATTTATATTAGAAGATAAATTTGTATTTTGAATTATGTGCCTATTAAGTTCAACCATAGTATTGATGATTCGATAAATGCCTGGAATCTTCTTTTTTATTAGGAACCATGGATTGCGGTAGGGTCCATCGCAATATTCGAATACTCCTTGTTTTATTCTATCTTGTAACATTATAGAAACTATCTCTATCAAAACTTTTGGTACTAAGAATCCTAGTGTTTGCTATACTTCGTGAAGAACAGTTCTGATCCTTTGTAATAGAGCGACTTCCTCTTGTATTTGGTCAGCATGAGTTTAGTCAAATATTAATACACCTTCTCGATTAAGTAAATAAGCTATTAGCAAATCCCTTTTCAAATCTGTTAGGATCTGACCGCAATCAATTACTTTCATTCTTTTTGGAGTAGGCCAATACCCTTCAGGTTTTTTGTTGAAACAAGGTATTAAAAAGTCTTTCTATTTTCCAGTTGATTCTTGGTATGGAAATTTCAATCTGTGGCGTTCTAATCAATCTTCTCTCCCCCAGGAGCTTCTCCGATAGAGTTATCAGGTTGATTTGAAGGGCGTACTTTGATCGCTTTATTCTTGTATAATGTATTTACTTAATTAGAGCTTGCTCTTTCAATTTCAATATTAAATAATCTCTTAAAGGATTCTATTGAAATAATGTTTTCATATAAGCTTGACTTTCTTAATATATTGAAACAGAACTTTTGAAATTTAGGGCTGAATAATCCATAAAGCTTCAAAAAGTAATCTTACTTAATTGTTTTATAACTTTGCTCAGATTGAATAAAGTTAGCAGTGTTTAGGGGATTCGAAAAGCTACTAGTATATTATCCCCTCAATGCACTAGTACCTAGTTTTCCGAGGTTTTACCAATTGTAAATTGTTGAGTTGTTATTTATCCTGCGTTTCAAACACTAGCTTGAGTTTCTCTTTCATTATTCACAACAGTTAGGTATTAGGCTCCGTCTCGATAAATAAAATTAACTTCTCTAGTAATAAACCATAGCATACCTAACAGCAGATCGTTGCGGGCATTCTCTATAACATAAATATTCACTACATTCGAAACTTCTCCTAAAGCAATTTGTATATCTCTGTAAATTCCTTTTAGCTTCAATTAATCTGAGCTGATACCCACAATCGTTGTATGAACTGGGCTAACAGGTAAATTGAGTTTTCTGGCCAACATTGAATCAATCAAATTGATTGTTGATCCTGAATCCAGTATAGCTTTGATTAAGCCTTAATTGTTTACTATAACTCTAACATTTGAAAGGCCTTCTCGGTTGTTTTCAATACTGCAAATTATATCCATATAATTTACAATTTCTAATTTCTTAGATCTAAGATTTGTTGGAAGCTGATTGATAAAGCTAATTACATTAATATTAAGACTTAAGAGTCTTATAGGATCCTTTATCTTGGATATCCATCTCTTTCAAATTGCTGGGCATTTCCTAATAATCAAGTCTAAAGGGATACTAATTGATATAAACAGAATATCATTATTAACTTCCTCAATTATACCATAATGATTTTATATGACTTGAGGTACTACTCTTCATCTTGGTTTTCTAGTTTTGTTAAGTACTTTTTTATAGATTATTTCAGGATTATCTATATTCTAAATATTTATTTGTTCCGGTTTTAGTACTACTATTGATTCTTGATTGCTCTGAGGAGTTGTATTAATAAGTAATATTAAGTGAGCGTATTTGAGGATTTTCTTAATAAATATTACATCTGATTTCTATAAAGCTTTGCTTTATGTTTTGTTGACTTTATTGGGGTCATATGGAGATCGACCTCTCTTCCTTGGTTCGAATTCAATTATATTAACAAACTCCCCTATAATATAATCTAATAAATTATTAATAAGCAGGACTTCATTTGTGAAAATATTCTCAATAAGTTGTATTTGTTTTAATTCGTCTGCTGGTTTATTCTACGCATAAGCCTTTGCTTTTAGAATTACTATCTTAACAAAAGTTCCTTGAGATCTATTGTTATAGATTATGGATGTAAGGTTTTCTTTTACTTCTTTAGATCTCTAAAACGTAAAGTCATATTTGTTGTAATGAATATAACATTTATCAACAAATTCTCTAAAGATAGAATAATCTTTTTTAAAAGTATGATTAGCTTTGCCAGAGTATTAATTGTTATAAAAATAGTAGGTCTTTTTATAGATTGTATTAATCTCCTTATACTCTTTTTGAAACTCATTCTATATATTGTAGATACCTATAAAAGGGTAATAGAATATTATTAGAATTCGAGTAGCAAAAAGTAATCTGTAGTTTGATTTTAAATTAAGTATTACTATCTTCCTTTTAGTTTTCAATAGAGTTTTATTATTCAGAATGCTTGCAGTAAAGCTTTCAAGTATCTTGATGATTTTATCGATTCTATTATCTTTTTGAACAACTGGGCTTTTGACTTGAGACTTAGTTTTCTTGAATAAAGTAACAATCTCAATTAAATCTTTCAATCCTGATTCCTTCTCTGTATCATTTACATTAAAGATCCTATACTAGGACTCGTTTTCTGAATATTAAACTATTTAATTGAAAACTTTGTTTCACTTTATTATACCTGATTTTTTCAAATCGATTTTAATACTAATAATATACTTGTAAGCTACTCTCTTAGGAATACTTTTTAAGAATGTTTTAATTATATCACTCTTAATGGAAGCTTTATCTCTGATCAAGTATTGTACAATCTGATTATATTAATAGGCGAATCGAGCGAGTCCATTTGAGTTCACCTCCCCTTCTTGTTTGTATTTCTTGACAAAACAGTAAATATACTCTCAAGAATATATTTTCTAATGAATATCGCTAAATACATATTCTTTTAAGAAAGCAGGTTTAAATTAGTGTTTTTAATCCCAATTCTTTTATTACTATTCTTTTATAGTTTTAATATTTTCTCAAAAAGTTTGTTCGATTTGCAACGGAATCCAGAGACAAAAGTCTTCTTCCGTCATTCTGTAATTACATCGAAATTGTTTCATTTCCTTATACCATTCTATAATATTAAAGCCTTGGAATTATAGTATTCCTTTTTGCCTGGGGAGAGATAATAATAGAATATTAGTCTTAACTAAATATTCCATTATATAAGCAAACTATAAAATATTAATCTACCCCTCAAATTAAGGAGTTTTAGAGTCCAACTTATATTTTGAGAACTAACTCTTTTGATACTCACTCAGAGGCTTAAAATCTGTTTACTTATCTCCAAATATATCAGTAGTTTTATCCTCCTCAAGAGATACAATTATAATTAAAGGTTCTAAAGAAACTAAAAAGGATTTATAATCTAAATCAACTCCTTTTGCTTATTTAATATTCCCTTCGAATATAGTAGAGTCTATATCTAATAAATTTTCGAGTTTTGATTTCTTACTTTAATAATTAATCAATTATTATAGAGAAAATTTTAAAGACTTCTAGTACCTTTTTATATTAAAGCTTAGATTCTTAAAGATTTTAAGTTTCTTTTATAACTTTACTTAGATTAAGCAAAGTTATATAGTATATGACTCATATTCAATCATCTTGCTTTTAGGTTTTTAGCATATTATCGACGGGATTTTCTCAGGTGGATATTCTTTCAGTCTCCGAAATATCGGTGTAGCTTTTAATCAAATAGTAATTCTTTCCTTCTTGTTGTATCTTTAATTACTAATCATGAAATATACTACTATTATACTTTCGTTAATTACTTACAAACTGAAACCTAGATTACTCTTATTCGAATTACGTATAATCCAAATCCAAAAGAGCTTTTTAGTTCTATAGACTTTTAAATTATTATACCCAGTATAATTATGTCTCACATCTGTTAGACCGTTGATCTAAGAAGAGTGAAACTATAATTCTTGATCTTTCGGCGTTTCTAACGAATACATAAAATAATATATATTCAAGATAATCATAATATGTTTTCTTGGGTATTAGTAAATTGAACATCGCAATCAAGTGTTCTCATCTCACTCTTATTATGAGAGGCTATATATCGCTTTTTAGTTTTTGGGAAAACAATATTTCTCTTATCTCCCCAATTATACCTAACGACTTCTTTCTATCAACAGATACTCCGGCATTTCTTTTACCTCAATCTATCAATTGTATTTAATAGCTATTCGCTTTTTGAAAACAATCCAAAAGTTTAGGTTCGTATACAGCTATCTAACCTTTTGACGTTTCTTCCCTGCATAGATCACCAATGTAAAAGAGTAGAAGGTAATAGAGGTCACACAAGAAAAGCCTTCGCATATATCATAGAACTAAAGCAATTCTAAATGACTATACATAGTAGATAGAATGAATCGTCAGACATCGATAGTAAGGTAAGGGAACGAATAGGGGCTATATAGCATGCACATATCAAAACGTAAGTAGTCGAATAGGAGGTAAGAATATAGATTGCCTTTTTCCAAGTCTACTAAAAGAAGGTCTATAAATACTAGCTACAGAAGTCACGTGATTGACAAGGGATGTTTTTCCGTTCACAATATTTACATACAAAACAAGTTATTACGATATGCGTCGTATGACTAGCTCTAAACCTTAGACATGTCTTCTTAGCTATAGAAGTCTATTATATAGGACTTTATGGTTAAACTATTATTTTCGAAAAATCCTATTATAGGTATCAAGTATGATGTAATACTCAATATAGTAGATAAACTAACGAAATTTGTATATATGATATTATTCAAGGAAATATGGGATGCTGAATAACTAGCATATATATTTCTTAGAATCATAGTAAGTATATACAGAATATCAGATGAGATAATCTCAGATTGAGATAAGCTTTTTACCTCGAAATTCTGGATTATCTTATTAGCACTTATGGATATCAAGAGAAAGTTGTTGATATCTTTTCATCTATAGATAAATAGTCAAACAGAAAGAACTAATCAGATAATGGAAGTATATCTTAGATGCTATATAAACTATTGATAAGACAATTGGGTAGAGCTATTATCTATAGTATAATTCGCATATAATATATCGGAAACAGAAACCACAAAGATAATACCAGCATATGCTAACTTTGGGTTTAATCCTAGAGTATATCAAATACTGATATTATAAGAAGTTAATACCAAATCAGTAATAATATAAGTCGAACAATTGAAAGATTTATAAGAGTAGCTTGCTCTTGATCTAAGATTTATATTATCCAGAACAATAGTTTACTACAATACGAAATGTAGTATGGAATCTACGCTTAAAAAGGGGGATAAAGTTTATCTGCTACGACAAAATATTGAAACCAAGAGACTAAGCAATAAACTCGACTATAGGAAACTAGGACTATTTAAGATTGATAAGATAATAGGAACGATTAATTATCGATTGAGATTATCAGATACAATAAATATTCACCCAGTATTCCATATATCCTTGCTCGAACCAGCACTACTAGGAGCGTCAAACACATCAATTACAGAAATCGAATCAGTCAACCCTAACACTGTTTACAATATTGAAACAATACTAGATTATAAATACGTTAGAGGTATAATCAAATATTTAATCAAATGGTTAAATTATCTATATATCGAAAATTCATAGGAACCAAAAGAAAACCTCAACTACCCTGAGAAGTTGGAGGCATTTTATTAGAGATACCCAAATTTACTCAGAAAGAAGGAGATTCCATTAAAGTAAAAATCGAAGAATTCAAAGAAGAGTTGAAAACAAAGGAGTTATTACTAGGGCCAGCAATAAAGGCAAGTACTACTTTCTTACCCTTTTTAGTATACTCATTTTCCAACTTTTCTTATTTCTCTGCTTCCTCTAATTCATTTATAGTCTTCAAATCATAACGAATCAGCTTATTACCTCGAATCTAAAAAACTTATACTGTTTTCGTAAATACATAAGCCGAACAATAGTAATTGCTATAAGAGAAATAGCTTTCTCTTTTTCTTTATTTAATCTCTCCTATTCTCATATCAGACTACAAAGATCGATAGCAAAAGGACCAGAAATATCACATTTTGTACCCCAGCGAATATATTTATTATATCGAAACGAATTTTCCTTAAAAATAATATATATATGAGAGTTCGTTTTGTAATAGATATAAGATAATATAATATTATTTTGAAGCTCAATTAATAAAGCGAGTTCAAGATATTCCTTATATTTCCTTAATCTTATAGATGGTATAGTAGAAAAGAAAAGAACAATACTAAAGTTAGTATACATAAAAAAATTGCTAACTATATAACACTTAGAGCAAGCGCTAAGCTGAGAAGGGGATAGTATTACGATAGTATCTAACATACCGTGTTATATGATCAAATAGTTATGTAATAGATCTAGAGGATCTATGAGATTAAAGAATATTTACTTAGATCTATAAGATCTAAGGGATTCTGGCAGAATAGAATCTCAAGGTTCTGTAGAGAACAAAGGTCTATATAAGGAATAGGATTTCATTGAATATAGAGCTTTATACTCAAGAACAATTATTAGTTTTATTATTATAGTTATAAGAATTGCAATTAGTTATAATCTTATTGAATCTCTATTTGAAGTCTAGTCTAAACCATCTCGAGAGATCTCTAGACATTTCCATGTAACTCTAGAGACAGCTCCCGTAACATATAGAGGCAATCAATGCGTAGCAAGGACTAGAGTGTCTTATAGACAATATTGATTATTCCTATCGGGATCGAATATAGCTATATATTAATAGTACCTCAGTGATCTAAAGGATATAAGAAAGAGCCTCTGACTCCTCCCAATAGGTCTATTATAAATGCTATTAAGTGTTAAGATTATGACTCTCTACAGGAAATGGTGGGAAGCTTAGGGTTGACTTTGAGGGCCTTTTTTGAGGTTATTCACTCGTATATTCTCTATCTCTATATATCTTGAAGGGCTTCCAATTCCATGTAGTGAAAACTCTTCCTGTGGGGAGAGTTTCTATTAGATCCGAATAGGATTAGCTCTCCCTGTATCTTGGTGTCATGTGAACTACTATCTTCAATACTCCCTTTTGAATTCAATATGGTAGGGTTCTTATAGAATGCTGAGATAACTTTGCTCAAATTGGGCAAAGTTATATTGGTGTTGTAAATCTCTATGATTACCTCTTTTCTTTTGTTATATCTAACATTTCTATAAATCTTTTGAATGTATCTTTCGATAGTGGTTTTGTTAGCCCATTCGTTATTATTATATTTATCAAAATGTAGCTGATATTGATTCTGCCTTTCTTTTTGAGATCACAAATGTAGTGGTATACTATATCAATATATTTTGATCTATCAGTGAACTGTAAGTTCTTGACTAATACTATTGCTCCTTGATTATTCTTTTTTATATCAATTGTTAATTCGTTTTCAGCAACGAGATATTTGTATTCTATATCTCTAAGTATTTGTATAAGCCATTGATCTTGTTTCGCTGTAATGGACTAGGCTATGTATTCTGATTTTGTAGTTGATGTTGATATCGAATTCTGTTTTTTATTTATTTAGAATATTAGTTCTCCTTTGAGTAATACGACTACTTCTGATGTGCTTTTTCTGTCCATGATATTGCTTGTATAGTTTGTATCAGAGTATAGAATAAGGTTTCTGACTCCCCCTGGTCTAAAATGCAGCTTGTAATTAATTATTATATATAAATATCTTATAACTCTTTGTAATTGATTTATATGAAATTATACTGAATCTTTTATATATTAACTAAGCTTACTAAAACTAAAAGCTATATCCGGTTTTGAGTATACTATTGTATATATTAGCTCTCCAATTATACGATTATACTTGTTAGGATCGGTTTGTTCATTATTGTCTTTCGCAGAACGAAGGGTATTGTAGCCTTCAATTGGAGTAGAAATTGGTTTGGACAACTCTTTTGTGAAACTATGTTTACTTAGAACTTTCTCGAGATATTGTTCTTAATCTATATAAAGTGATCAATTCTTTTTATCTCTAGTTATTCTCATGTCAAGAAGCTTTGAGTTTTCTATCTCCCCTAGGTTCTTAGTATTGAATATAGAGGTAAATTGATTACTAAACCAAATAATTTCATTCAGGTTTTGTATTACAATAGAAAGATCATCTATATAGAATAAAACCATAATACCCTATTCGGAATGAGTGAATAAATATGGATCAGTAAGACTCTGAGAAAACCCTTATTGTAATATATACTTTTTAATCAGTTCGTTCCAATCCCGGGCTGCCTGCTTCAGATTATATAGACTGTATAAAACCTCAAAAACATGGCCGGGTTTTACTCAAATCCTTTTTAACACGAAAAGGAATATTTTCTCTTTTAGTTTCATTTCTGTGAATATATTCTTGATATCGAAATAGTATATCTCTAGATCCTATAATGCTATTATTAATAGAAATGATCTTATTATTATTGATTAAACTATAGGGGCGAATATATCGAAATAATTGATACTATATTTTTGTATGAAACCTTTAATAACTAATCGAGTCTTGAACTAATTCAATAAGTCATCGAGATTCAGCTTGATAATAAATCGAGATTCAGCTTGATAATAA
>PQXI01000444.1:0-17803 GCA_004786145.1 Botrytis paeoniae | reverse complement strand
AGGGTCTAGCAGATAAATTTTAAAGTACGATGATTGGAATAGTGCGCTAGGGGAAGTGAAAACAAAGGTTGGGGCCTAATACCCACTACTATATGTGATTCATATAGTAGGTCAGTAGAATCTTATTTTTCCTGCCCCATTTGATAATCTGCTATATTTATCGTTACAGGATCCTAGCATTTATAGAGAAATGCTTAAAGGAGTAATAGATTGTGATATCGTTTGTATAGTTAAAGCGATATTTGATATCTCGATTGAAAGGCTCAGCAAGATAAAGCATATAGAGTATAGGCGATAACAAGAATCCTTGAGGGATATCACACACTACTAGGTATTCCTTTGTTGTGATATCTTCGAGTCTCACCCTGACTTTTCTATTTATAAGGAATGAGTCTATTAGCTTAAATAGCGTAGTTGGCCATCCTTGTTTAATTATTCGGCTTAAGAGTCGGTACTTTAGAAGGGCATCAAAAGCTCCTTGTACATCTATAGTAATAATTGATACTATATTACCAGTAGCTAATACAAGCTCCACATTGTGAGTAAAAGCAGCCATTAAATCTGTGCTCGATCTTCTAGAGAGCGCTCTATAGTATTGTGGGCTAATTACTTTATGTCTCAAAGCTGTCCAGGATATTTGGCTGGCTATATACCGTTCGAGGCCCTTTCCAATGCAGGAGATTAGAGCTATCGATCGTTATGATCATGGAGATGTTTTATCTTTCTTATTCACCTTGGAGATTATTACTATCTCTACTAGCTTTCATCCTTTTGAATAATAGTTTAGAACTAGGCACAATGCAAATATCTTCTGGATTAGTGATTTGATGCTCGACTAGTATACCTTGAGGAGGCGTATAGTGGCTCGATTCACTCCTGGTGCAGTGTATAAGGCTTCTATGATATGCTTTTCCATCTCTTCCGCCGAGATTATTCTTTTCCAGGGGAGGGTCCCCTTGTATACTTGGTTACATAGTGGATCGTTTGGTAGATCATTATTTGCCTTGAACCGATCCAGAATTACTATAAATAGAGTATCCGCCTTCTCTCTTATATTATAGATCTCCTGCTCACCGATTACTAGAGGAGGGGATTTCGTATTGCTTTCGAGGATTAGCTTATACCATCCTATGATCCAATAGAGTTCTTTATCATCCTTAACCCTATCTAGGCGTATTGCCTAATAGGATTTCTTGGCTTGTTGTATTACCTTTTGTAAGAGATATATAATATTAATCTTCCTTTCCGAGTCTGTTCCCCTCTGTGCCTCTGTATATGCTCGATAAGCTTCTCTGTACTCGTTCATCCACTATGGCAAGGCTTTCCCTGCCTTTCGATCAATTTTATTAATTGCTTGGATCAACTTATCTAACATCTTCGCAAGCTTATTAACATGGATTTCGATCTCGGTTGTAGTCTGGATATCTGCATTATTGAGATAAGCTAGTTGGTTGACTATTAGTCCATCCAATCTGAGTAGATCCGCTTCCTTTATTCAATAATGGAACTGATCCCACTTTGTTGTTCTATAGTTTATTAGGCTAATGATCTGAATAATGTAATCAGATCTATAGTGGAGTTCTTTTAGTATCTCTGTGTAAGCAAACAATACATTGGAGAAGATTAGATCTATCATATGCCCTCTTGTATAGATGGGTATGCCTGGAGTGTCTATGAATTCTATACCCTATTTATTTGCTTATATTACAAGCTGTACTCCTTGATTGACTATAATCACCCCTAGTTCCTATAGCTTGTGCTTTACATTAAAATCCCCTCCTATAATTGTACACTCATTTGAGATTAAGTATATAATATAATTAATAATATTCAGAGTACACAGAGCTCTATAAACATTCAGGATCGAGTATTCATTAACTCGTATTCAAAGTAAATCCCTGTTTTCGAGTCGGCTCATTTGCTCTACTTTCAGGTGCGCGCCTTTTCGTATATATATTATAACCCTAAGACCTTGCTTATTCTTCTTTAGGCCTCCTCGGAGGCTCCAGTTATTGATTGACTGATATCGATTGTATACATCGTGATTTTGTGTTATTGAGTTCCAATATAATCTTAACTCCTGTATATAGATTATATTCAACTAAGCCTCAGCTGCTAGTTGTAATAGTGTAATATAATTTGTATATCTCTGGCCTACATTCGTTCAAGCGATAGTAAGGCCTTTGCTCCCTTGAGTATGCTTATTGATTGTATTATTCATAGAGAGGATCTAAATACAGTATCTACTGTTATAAAGATCTCAACATCACTTATCTCTAGATCTATTAAAGTAAAGGCTTTCTTTACTAATACTTTTATATTGAGATTCCATTAGCTTTGACTACAAGCTGAGTATATATATAGTATAATTAGTACGATCAACAGACTTGTACTGAGTCTGCGCGGGCGCTTATTGAGATATTTATTCTTATATACTATAATCCTCGCTCCTAAAGTGATTAGAGTTTCTGTAATTATTATTATAGAAGATAAAGGTGATTTAAGAGTATAGTCTGTCTTATTTGCATCTGCTCTATATAACATCTTATAATCTCTCCTACCAGTAGTTCTAACTATAGCCAATTCCTTTGCGATCAGAACGATCCATTGTTTAGTATAAACCCTAGGGGTAGCTGGGTAGTTGGAATAGTCAACACAAAAGGGTTCGTAATAATTAGTGTATTGAGCTGTTCTAATGCATTACTGATGTACGAGGGCACCCTCATGCTTAGTTTTTAGTTTATCGCATATCGAGCATTGTAGGGCTCTATTACAGGTGAAGAGGTTATAGTACTCTAGGCAACTAGTACTATAAAGTTGAATTTCCTGAGGTTTGTTTAGAAGGACCGAGTAGGAGCTGCTATTAAATAATCGGAACTGCGATATTACAATATTAAAGCCAATGATCCAGGTGGCTTTTTTAGTGATTGGATTAATCCCATTACATACTAATCAATAGTTGATTAACTACTTACCAATTTAAACTGTGATCTCCTCTTTGATAAGCTCTATAAGTATAGGAACAGAAGCTCCTTCGATATAATAGAAATTGTAAGATACTTGTAGGACTGTATATATAAACCATTTCTCTAATCTATATATGCTTATTGTATAAAGGGTTTTGAATATCTGCTCTACATTTGCTATCTTTATGATCTCCTTACAAATAATATTAGAACTGTATTTTAATATCCAACCTGTATTGTTCCTTTAAAGAAAGGGGATTTCTATTAATATAATACTAGTGAATATCTCTTTTATCCTGAGTCTTAGTAGAAAAGGGCTAGTCTCTGAGAATAGAGCTTCCCCATCAGCTATTATAAGAATCGTTTTCTCGATCCAATCATTTTCCCTTTTGAGTCTACGTACTTCGGAGTGTTCAGTGTTTATATTTCCACTAGGAGCAGAGCGCACTGTATTAATAGGGCCTGTAGTAAGGCTTACTGCCTTAGGCCTCATCTGAGTTTTCAGTGCCTCGATATAGATCTTCTGCATGTTACTTTCTGATTATAATTGCTCTATTGCAAGCTTTTTCCCTTGATTAGAAGTAGCCTTTGTTACTCCCAGCAGAGCAAATATAATTGTGCTCTTAATACTCATAGCAAGATTACATTATTGACCTTGAAACTCTTATACAAGCTTATCCGCTAGTACTACAAACACCTTGATCACCTTCCATCTCTCCCCCTTTGTTTTATCGATTCTTTCAAATCGTTTCTTGATTATATTAAAGGCTGAGCTAATAGGCAATCCTATAATTAGTGGAAGAACAATACTTACCCTTGCGGTAATAATGCTTGATTAAAGGGGGGTTGTCTCTTGGGTTGAAGAAATGCTCGGCGCGCCGGGGGCGTGCATTACTAGTAGCATGATGAGAGCCCCCTGTATAATCTTACTATAAATGACCTTTATTTCTGACTATATAGAGATTGAGGACAATAAGATAAAATTCAGATTGATATGATTTTGCTCTTAATCTATATAAAGTGATCAATTCTTTCTATTTTCTATCTCCCTCAGGTTCTTAACGTTGAATATAGAGGTAAGCTGGTTGCTAAACCAAGTGATTTCATTCAGGTTTTGTACTATAATAGGAAGATTATCTATATAGAATAAAACTACAATACTCCGTTCGGAGTGAATGAATAAATATGAATCAGTAAGACTCTAAGAAAACCCCCATTGTAATATATACTTTTTAATTAGTTTATTCCAATTCCGGGCTGCCTGCTTCAGGCCATATAGGCTGCATAAAACCTCGAGAACATGGCCGGGTTTCACTCGGACCCCTTTTAGCATGGAGAGGAATATTTTCTCTTTCAATTTCGCTTTCGTGAATATATTCTTGATATCGAAATAGTATACCTCTAGGTTCTGTAATGCTACTATTAATAGAAATGATCTTATTATTACTGATTGAACTATAGGAACAAATGTATTAAAATAATCAATATCATATTTTTGTGTGAAACCTTTAGCGACCAATCGAGCCTTGAATTAATCCAACGAGTCATCGAGATTCAGCTTAGTAGTGAACACTCATTTCGTACTAACTAGGTTAGTAATATCATTATCGAATATCTGTTTCTATATATTGTTTTTCTCCAATTCACTGATTTCTCGATTAATTGTCTCTTGTCATTGTTCTCTATAAACAGAATTGTGAATTGCTTCTTTATAAATCTTTAAGATTAGAATATCTTTAGTTATAGCATTTGTAATAATTATCTTAGAGATAAAGACATATTCGCTTGTATATTCCTTGGAGAAGTTCTTTTCAGGCTCTAATTCAGTAATAATAGCTAGGAGTGTATACAATCTTTTTGCTTCTCGAAAGTCTACTGTGTCCTCGCGTTCTCAAATTCTTTTCTGTATTATTAGTTCTGCTGGGGAATTAATATCCATTTTGTCTTGCCTAGTTTCTAGTTTCGTTATAGGAGGAATGATTACTTATAATAATGAGAGTGATTGAGTTTCTTTATAATTAGGGATCTCAATACTTTATTCCCCTTTTGCTATCTAAGTATTGATATCAGTTTTGTATATAGCTCCAGGGGTATTAATACTCTTATTGCTAGGGATCTTATAGCTAATCTCAATCCTATTTTCTGCGCTTACTTTAGTTGTTGCTTTTTTTCTAGATTATCTAATAGAGTATCGATCTGATAGTATATTCTCTGTTCCTTAACCTTTTACAAAATCTCTATTCGATATTATACTTCGCAATCTTAAATTGATTTTTCCTTCTAATAAATCTTCAAAGAATGTGTAGTTACTAGTCTTAATAACTATATATTTATTTAGTGTATATATTCACAATTATTTTATTATATATTTGTTATATTCTATAAACACTTCGATTCGAGCTCGATTAGTTAGCTTATCTCGTTATATTTCGTTTGAGTACAAAGATGAATTAATGTAAGAATAGTATTTGAATCTCTATGTTTTGATATAATTGATTGATAGTATATTTTCTGTTTATACTTTGTAAGATGATATTCGCTTTTTCTTTGTTGGTATACTAATATTATATTATTGATCACCTAGAATCTCATTATATCTTTGCTTAACTTTGAAATTATTAATCCAAAATTCAATATAGATTCTATTTCAAGTATATATATCTGATTCCACTGTGTAATCCCAAAATTCTATAAATATTATAGAGTTCTTTAATATCGCGTGTACATTTATTTAGGTTGTCTAGATTGCTCGTTCTATAGTTCCATTTTGATTCGATATATATATATAAATCGATTGTCTTTATACTTCTAATTTGTTTTGCTATTTCTATAATATCTTTTCGATCTCTAGTGTATTATCAGTTTTTGTAGCTCTTATTGTAAAAGAGTAGAAGGTGGTAGAGGTCATACAAGAAAAGCCTTCGCATATATCATAGAACTAAAGTAATTCTAAATGACTATACATAGTAGATGAAATAAATCATCAGACATCGACAGTAAGGTGAGGGAACGAATGGGAGCTATATAGCACGCACATATCAAAACATAGATAGTCGAATAGGAGATAAGAACATAGATTGTCTTTTTCCGAATCTACTAAAAGAAGATCTATAAATACTAGCTACAAAAGTTACGTAATTGATAAGGGATATTTTTCCATTCACATTCCTCCCCATTTTGATAATTTGATTGTTCTGATCAAGATAAGTTAACCAAAAAAAAGAAAGAAATCGCACAAAAATTAAGTATCAATAGTTCAACCATTCATATACACCCTTCAGGAACTGGTTTATCCCTTATTAGCAAATTATGACTACTAAAGAGACATAATATAACTTTACCTAATTTGAGCAAAGTTATGATTGCTCGATTCCGATAGTGTTAATCACGCTTCTGATTACGGACGTATAATCTTCCTCTTGCTTTTCCGAGTTACTCTAACAACATGCTTAAATATTTTCTTTCTCTTAATAGAAGCAGAATTTCCAATATCGCTTGCTATCCTCTTATTGCTTCAAGAGGTTGATAGAATGAGTTTACTAACGTTCTTACCTTTGAATAAGGTTTTCGGGGAGCTATTGTTATCATCAAAAGGGTTGTCCTCAGAATCCAATAGTATAAAAACGAGTTTACTATCTTTGTCTAGTATAGGAAATACTCTTTCCTTGTTTTTAGAAATAGAAGTATTAATGATTTTGAAATAGGATTTGTTATTATATCCTAGCTCAAAAGATTGAGAATCCGCGAAAGCTCTCAAATATTGATTGTGAACGATTTGTTCACATTTAGTATACTATGATGTAAACATTTCTTCATTTATATCAAAAAGTTTTGCGATCTTATTGAGTATAGTTTAATCATTCTAAGACAATCCTTCAATTAGTACTTACTCTATAGGGTTTTTTATAATCAGATAGCATTTTACAAGGAAATCTGAGATCTCATATTATCCTTTATTTGTCACTATTTTATTGAAAATGAGAGTCAAGGTTTGATAAGCTCTTCTAACTTCTTCGTATTTCATACCATTTTCGAGGAGAGATTGTATATCACCATTAGTGTTTCTGATAACTATAATATAGGGAACAATAGAAGCTGTAAACGGTTGTATTGCTAGCTCCGCATTAGATTCTGAAAACCAGATCAAATTGCTACCAGTTAATATCACCCATCCCCTATTGTCAGTAGGTGCAAAGTTAGAGGACTTTATAAATAAAGAAAAACTACGATAGTTTTTTTTTGATTCGATATCTTGAAAGTATCCTTTTTCGAATATACCATTGTTTGCACCTAAAATCTTCATTGTTAGGCTTTGCCAAATAATTTCAGAATCATTTCTCACTCAGTCATAGCATACTGCTCAATCAAATGTGAATTCTCGATCTATAACCGAATGGATTATGTAGATTATGAATTGCTTTATTTAATTGAAATCTGATTTAGAGTATAAAAGTTTTGTATTCCTATATACAAAGATTCGATCAATCGTCTTGTCTTCCTAAATAATGATAGCTGGAAAAGGAATAGTGACAAGCCTGAATTCTCGATTTATCCATTGTTTCGAGGTATATCACCAAAGTTTCAGGTCTTGTCTACAAGCTTGTTACATCAGCGAATAATAGCAATAATGAGCAAAAGCTAGACCTTGCTTTTTGTAGCGATTGTAGTGAGAGTATATAGCTACAGATTGTTCGATAAGAGATTGATATTCGACAGTAGTAATGTTGAGGTGGTGCTCTAGGGAGCTCTTGACATAGTAGCCGATTTTGCGAATGTGTGTCAAGCTAGCTATATGTTGTTGTGTAACTTTGGTTTTAGCGATACTGGCTTCGATAGAACGGAATTTGAGAACTCTAAGAACCTTTCTCTTTCTTTCTGTATTAACTAATTCATAGGTTTTGAACTAGTCGTAGTATTTGCTATTAATCCGAATTTTATCAATTTGACTATAGTTCTTGTAAAGAAAATGAAGGCGACGCATGATATCCATTCGATCTATACAAAAAGCTTTGAGTCCAAGGGTTCCTATAAGTTAATGAATATAATGCCCGTATAGCTCTTCTAATATTAAATTCACTAGTTCTATTATAATTATCTAGTCTATTGGCTTAGCCAAATACCTCTCTTTCAATACTAAATACTAATTCTTTTCTATCAAAGCCTCAGTATTACATTTATAAGCTTTAGATACATTCAATTCCTTTTCTTTTTTATTTAGAGTGTCTTAATAAATGATCATTTTATCTATAATACATTTTATTATTGATTTCTTTATTATAATATTAATAAAGACATTAAGTTCGTTTTATCAATCAATATTTGTGATTTCTTTTTTATTGGGAGAAGTAATAAGAATTTCTATAAATTTAATAATTAAGTCTTCTATTAATAAATTATCTTCTGAATAATCGATGCTAGCTTCTCCTAATATTCCAATTATATTGTATTTAAGACCTAGTGTAACTCTTTAAATATCCTCTTATTGAAAGGCGGTAGTATCATTATCTTTATTGAGGATTTTAAATGCTTTTTTGAATTTAGAGGGTATCAAGTGTTTATTGACTTATATATTAGATTTGGGGGGATTTGTTAGTCAATGAATAAATTCTTTATTAACTACCTTTAGTATTTTCTTTGGGCTAGCTATTTTTACTAACCTGGAAAGTTCTTTATAGAATTTTGTACCATACAACATAATGAGAATTATAGTGAAAGAAAGATTTTTCAGAGAATATACTCAGAATTGTTTGATCTTATCGATTGTATTTTGTTGTGCCTTACGAATCTTCGCAATACAATTAAGAGTGTTCTTATTTTCGGCTTTTATTTGCTTTATAGAAACATTAACTTTGAGGTGAAAATTATTACAAAGGATTTGAATCATTAATATTTCAATAAGGGTATCTATAGTTTCTTTTTGAACTTTCGCTTAAAAATTGAATTTTATAAACGCCATATATTATTATTCCTTTAGAAGTTGCTTTATTATTCGAAAGACTTCGAGCAGATTAGTAATTTTTTTGTTGTCTACAATTATTAACGTATTATAATCTATATATTGAAATTGAAGATCCGAATACTGAATACTCACAATATTCTAAAAATCTTTTTTTGGAGAACTAGAAGCATAGTCTTGCTTAGATCTAGACATTTTGAAAGTGTGCTCTAACAATTTTGTCTAAATTTGGTAAAGTTATGTGATTAGTATTAGATTTATATAGAATGAAAAGAAATGCTTTACAAGTATATTTCTAAATGGAAAAGTGAGATAAAGCAAAATGTATGTAGAGAAAATAGATGTAGGTTCAGATCGAATATAGTGTAGAAGGAATAAAACTATGTTATAGAATTTCAGGTAGGATAGTAATACTTTTGAAATAAGAAGATGTGAAGAAGGTGCTTAGAAACATAAAGGAAACTTTCTAAATAGGAGGGGGTTATTTGTCTTCTTTATAGCTCTACTTATTTGATATCTCTTCTCTTTCTAACTTATTTAGAAGCTTGTAAAAGATGAAAGAGATAAATGAATTTTACATTTGTTATTTGAAAAAGTAAGCGTATTCCCTCCCCATCTAGAATCTTGATTAGAGTTTTACCAATCACTTATACATAAGGAGAAACACAGCCCTAATCGATAGACTTATTATAGGAATCTTTATTCTAACACAAATATTTATATTTGTTAATAGTGAAAACTTATTGTTTGATTATAATTAATCTATCATTTTTTTAGTAATCACAAAGTGTTAAGTAATTTGTTTATTTTGTTTTGGATTTAAAAACACTTTGAGAGAATCTTCAAGTTTAGCTTTAGTAATATTCTCTGAACTTTCTTCTCCTCCGATTGAAATATATTCTTCTTCTCTTTTAATAAATTTCTTGAATCAAGAACCTGAATAAATTCCATCAATTGGAATACCATCCATTTCTTCTAATAGATATATACCTTTCTTTGACAATACTTTGCTTATTCGATATAAGCCAAGCCATCAATATACAAATTTCTTTTTTTACGATATATCAATTTTAGACTAAAGATCAAATTGAAGTACAATATCTCCTACAGTAATTTGTTTATTGATAGTATTATTGTTTTTATTAAAGTATACTTTTCCATCCAAATAATAGCATTTCTTTCGGATAACCACTTCTTCCATATCAATATCACATATTTCCAATTAGCGAAATTGTAAGACTAGAAGATCAGCTCGGGTAGTCACTTTTTCCCAATCTAAAACTCTCCAGGTACAAAATTGTATTTCTATGAGTAATACAGGGTGACATTTATAGATAACATAGAAAGGAGTTAGATTGGTGGGTTAATATATAGTAATCCTATTAGTAAACAAAATTGTATCGAGGTGATATAACTATCCTACTTTATTATCCATCACTTTGATTAATTCATTAGTTAGGAATCTGTATCCTCATTTAATTTGGTCATTTGCTTTTGAATTGTAGACAGAGATCTGCACTCATTTAATACTATACTTTTTCAAGAAGTATTTTATATATGCTTTATTCTCTAATCCTTCATCTATAGAAACCTTGTTAAATATCGAGTGTCTACAGACAACATTCCAAATGAAAGCTACTATAGTCTATGAGATAGCATTTTATAAAACCTTGACTTCAATCTAATCTAATAAATTATCTTATAAGGTAATTAAGTATTTGTAATTATTATCCGGGAGTATATATATAATATCCAAACTACACTTTTGCTAATATATACTTACTCATATAGGGTATAACAATTCTTCTTACATATTCGAGCATTTTAATTAACAATTAGGGCAGGAACTAACAAATCGCTTAATCTACTCATATATTCCCTTCCAATAGTAAAGTCTATACACCTTATCGAAGGTGCTTTCGACTCCCTTGTACCTGTATGCATTATGTAGATTATTAATTAAAGAGGTTTGCATTTGTTGATTATCGATAACCTTATGGTGTGACACATTTTGGGTCCCAATCTTGAATAAGCAATTATTGCGTACCGAGAATCCTAATATATATTTCTTGAAACTAATGAATTCTTATTTAGTTATATTTTTAGAGTATTATAAAATAGTTAGATATTGAGCGATTTTGCGGTTCTTTTTATTGTATTCTTTTTTTAACTTATAACTTTACTCAGATTGAACAAAATTGTTCGAATCCAAAGTGTTTTCTATATTATTAAATTTGCTCGTAATTTAATTGTTAATATCTATCTCATTCTTTTCATTCTCTAGTAACTCTATAGTTATAGCAGATCTCCTCGAAAGTCCATTGGTAGTAGTGTAAATAGTGCCTTTAACATATCGAACTTCGAAGTTAAACAATCTGATTCACATAATCTAGCAAATAACTAAAGCATTAGAGAAATCTGTTGTAACTCTATTTAATTAGGTAATTAGAACTTTTGTATCTGTTTCCAATATAAAATGTACCCCATAGAGATCAAATCTGCACTTTCGAAGGACTTTTAGTATTCCTCGATATTCTTGTTTTATAGCATTATAATTTCTTTTAGTAGTATTCTAAAGTCTATTCTCAAAGCGTGTAATAGTCCGTTTTTTATTGAGTTCTTGATTTAAGATAGAACCCCATCCATTAAGACTTACATTCACTCCTAGAATGATAAGGCTAACTAGAAGTGTAGCATTATAGTTTAGTGGTATTAAAGCTAAAGGTTTTATCAATTCTTTTTTGAGTATTTCTATTGATTGAGTTTGCTCCTTTGTCCATAAGAAGTCGCAATCTTTCTTGAGTAAACGATATAATGATTCTATTTTTAGTACAAACTTTTTAATCTATATTCTATAGTACACATACACTCCGAGGAATATATATATTTTTATTGTAGACTTGAATTCCGACCAATCGAGGATTTTCGTAATTTTTGCTTTGACAGGCTTATGTTCTTCAGATCCAATTATGTATCCTATTACTTCCATTCTATTATAACACCATTTTGATTTAGTATCGATAGAACAGTCTATACGTTTAAGACATTCAAGAGTTTTGTTAATTGCTTGAATATACTCTAGGATAAACTTGTGCACATCATCGACTACTTCTTTCTTGTTGTAATCCGTTTTTGGTCCTTTGATATCTATATTATCTAAAAAGGAAATTGCTATCTCTAATGTTAGGTCTCCCAGAATTTTTATAATAATTCAACAGAATTGAGCTATAGAATTGATTGTTCCTTGGGGAAGTATAATATAACGAAGTAACTCAAGCAGAATCTGAAAAGTAGTTATATCATAACTTTTAGATGCTAATGGAATTTGATCATAGTTTGAAAAGAAGTTGATTAATGAAGCTACTATACAATCTACAAAATTTTCTGTAAAGGCATTTGTATTAGGAGGTAAATTTGCATCTCGAATTATGTACTTATTGAGTTCAACCACAACGTTAATAATTTGATAAATGCCTGGAGTCTTCTTTTTTACTAGAAATCATAAATTGTAATAGGATCCATCGCAATATTCAAACACTTCTTGCTTTATTCTATCTCGTAACATTATAGAAACTACCTCTACTAAGACTTTTGATACTAGGAATCTTAACATTTGTTATACTTCATAAAGGATAGTTCTAATCCTTTATAGTAAAGCGACTTTCTCTTATACTTAGCTAGTATAAGTCCAATCAAATACTAATACACCTTCTTAATTAAATAAACAAACTATTAGCAAATCACTTTCCAAATCTATCAGAATCTGATCACAGTTAATTGCTTTTATTCTTTTCGGAGTAAGCCAATACCCTTCAGGTTTTTTGTTGAAACGAGGTATTAGAAAGTCTTTCTATTTTCCAGTCGATTCTTAGTATAAAAATTTCAATCTGTAGCGTTCTAATCAATCTTCTCTCCTTTTAGGAGCTTCTCTGGTAGGGTTACCAGATTGATTTGAAGGGTATACTTTAGTTGCTTTGTTCTTGTATAATATATTTACTTAATCAGAACTTGCTCTTCCAATTTTGACATTAAATAATCTCTCAAAGAATTCTATTGAAATAATGTTTTTATATGAGCTTGATTTTCTTAATGTATTGAAATAGAATTCTTAAAACTTAGAGTTAAGTGATTTATAAAGCTTCGAAAAGTAATCTTGCTTAGTTGTTTTATAACTTTGCTTAGATTGAGTAAAGTTAGTAGTGTTTGAGGGATTTGAGGAGCTATTAATATATTGTCCTCTTAATACACTAGTACCTAGTTTTTCGAGGTTTTACTAATTGTAAATTATTGAGTTGTCATTTGTCCTGTACTCTAAATACTAGCTTGAGTTTCCTTCTCATTATCCACAATAGTCAGGTATTGGGCTCTGTCTCGATAAATAAAACTAACTTCTCCAGCAACAAACCATAGTATACCTAACAACAGATCGTTACGGGCATTCTTTATAACATAGATATTCACTACATTCGAAATTCCTCCTAAAGCAATTCGCACATCTCTGTAAATTCCTTTTAGCTTCAATTAATCTGAGCTGATATTCATAATCATTATATAAACTAGGCTAACAGGTAAATTGAGTTTTCTAATCAACATTGAATCAATCAAATTGATTGTTAATCCTGAATCCGATATAGCTTTAATTAGGCCTTGATCGTTTACTATAACTCTAACATTTGGAAGGCCTTCTCGGTCGTCTTCAATACTATAAACCATATCCATATGATTTATAGTTTCTAATCTCTTAGATCTAAGATTTATTGGAAGCTGGTTAATAAGACTAATTACATTGATATTAAGGCTTAAGGGTCTTATAGAATCCTTCATTTTGAATGTTCATTTCTTCCAAATTGCTAGACATTCCCTGATAATCAAGCCTAGAGGAATATTAATTAATATAAACAGAATATCATTATCAACTTCCTCAATTATATTATAATGGTTTTGTATAACTTGAGGTACTACTCTTTATCTTGGTTTCCTAGTTTTATTAAATACTTTTTCATAGACTATTTCAGAACTATTCATATTTTGAATATTCATTTGTTCTGGTTTTGGTATTATTACTGATTTTTGATTACCCTGAGGAGTTGTATTAATAGGCAATATTAAATAAGTATATTTGAGGATTTTCTTGGCAAGCGTTGTATCTGACTTCTGCGAGGTTTTGCTTTGTGTTTTATTGACTTTGTTGGGATTATATGGAGATCAATCTTTTTTCCTTAGTTTAGATTCAATTATATTAATAAACTTCTCTATAGTGTAATCTAGTGGATTATTGACAAATAGGACTTCATTTGTGAAAATATTCTCAATGAGTTACACTTATTCTGATTTGTCTGCTGGTTTATTCTATGTGTAAGCCTTCGCTTTTAGGATCATCACTTTAACAAGAGTTCCTTGAGATTTATTGTCATGGATTATAGGTGTAGGGTTTTCTTTTGCTTTTTTAAGTCCCCAAAACGTAAAGCTATATTTGTTGTGATGAATGTAACCTTTATCAACAAATTCTCTAAAGACAGGATAGTCTTTTTTGAAAGCATGATCAGCTTTGCTAGGGTATTAATTGTTGCAAAAGTAGTAGGTCTTTTTATAGATTATATTAATCTCCTTATACTCTTTTTGAAACTCATTTTATATATTGTAAATACTTGTAGAAGGGTAATAGGATATTATTAGAGTTTGAATAATAAAAGATAATCTATGGTTTGATTTTGAATCAAGTATTACTATCTTCACTTTAATTTTCAACAAGGTTTTATTATTCAGAATACCTACGGTAAAGCTCTCAAGCATTTTAGTAATTTTATCAATCCTATCGTTTTTTTGAATAACTAGGCTCTTGATTTAAGGCTTAGCTTTCTTGAATAAAGTAATAATCTTAATCAGATCTTCCAACCCTGATTTCTTTTTTATATCACTTACATTGAGGATTCTATACTGGGATTTGTTCTTTGAATATTGAATCATTCAATTGAAAACTTTATTCCATTCTACTATACCTGGTTTTTTCAAGTCGATCTTAACACTAGTAATACACTTACGAACTACTCTCTTAGAAATGCTTTTCAAGAACATTTCAGTTATATTACTTTTGATGAAAGCTTTATCTTTGATCAAGTGTTGTACGATCTGATTGTATTGATGGGCAAATCGAGTGAATCCATTTGAGTTCATCTCCCCTTCTTATTTATATTTCTTAACAAGACAACAAATGTACTCTCGAGAATACATTTTCTAGTGAATATCACTAGATAGATACTCTTTTAAGAAAGCAGATTTAAATCAGCATTCCCAATCCCAATTCTCTTATTATCATTCTTTTATAGCTTTAATATTTTCTCAAAGAGTTCGTTCGATTTGCAATGGAATCTGGAGATAAAAGTTTTCTTTCGTTATTCTATAGTTACATCGAAGCTGTTCCATTCCCTCACATTATTCTGTAGTATTAAAGCCTTGAAACCATAGTATTCCTTTTTGCCTAGAGAGAAACAATAATAGAGTACTAGCCTTAGCTAGATGTTCCATTATGTAAACAAATTGTGAAACGCTAATCTGTTCCTCAAATTGAGGAGTTTTAGGGTTTAACTTATATTTTAAGAACTAATTCTTTTGATGCTTACTCAAAGGCTTGGAATCTATTTACTTATCTTCAAACATATTAGCGATTTCCTCCTCCTTGAGAAATATAGTTATAATTAAAGGTTCTAAAAAAGTTGAGGAGGATTCGTAACCTAGGTTAACTTCTTTTGCTTATTCAGAACTCCCCTCGAATATAATAGAATTCATATTTAATGAATTTTCGAGTTTTGATTTCTTATTTTAATAATTGATCAATTATTATAGAGAAAATTTCAGAGGCTTCTAATATCTTTTTATATTAAAGCTTAGATTCTTAAAGGTTTTAAATTCCTTTTATAACTTTACTTAGATTGGATAAAGTTATATAGTGTATGACTTATATTTATGTTACGGAGGTACCCGTACCGCAACATGAATTATAAGATAAACCTAAGGCCTTAGTGTTAGAACTTACGAAAACAGTATTATAGAGATAGTTGAATTGAAGGGTAACTAAAGATAGAGATAACCAGATAAGTAATTAGTAATTAAAAGATAGATATCTATCTTTTATTATTATCTATCCTATAGTAGGCATAGGGTAAGCAATAGTCACAGATTATCTAGTAAGTATAGGTTAGATAAGTAGTAGTACTATTGGAAGTTATAGGAGGGGTGTCACATGATGGGTCGTCCCATCGATCCCACCGATTGTTATTAATGGGATCAGTGGGATTCCATCGCTCCTACTACTTCTAATAAATGGGATTAATGGGATAATAGAGAATGAAGATTTATATAAGGGTATGAGTTTCATTATAATATAGAGCTTCGTGCTTAAAAAATAATTATTAGTTTTATTACTATAGTTATAAGAATTATAATCAGTTATAATCTTATTGAATTCCTACTTAAAGTCTAGTCTAAATCATCTCGAGAGAACTCTAGACACTTCCACGTGACCCTAGAGGCAGCTCCCGTAACAATTTAATTATTTTGCTTTTAGGTTTTTGGTATGTTGTTAATAGGATTTTTTTAGATGAATATTCTTTCAATCCCCGAAATATCGGTGTGGCTTTTAATTAAATAATAATTCTTTTCTTCTTATTATATTTTCAATCACTGATTATAAAGTATATCATTATTATATTTTCGTTAATTACTTATAAGCTGAAACCTAGATCACTCTTATCCGAATCATATATAATCCGAATCCAAAAGAGCTTTCTAATTCTATAGACTTTTAAGTTATTATACTTAGTATAATTATATCTTATATTCATTTGATTATTAGTTTGAGAAGAATGAAACTATAATTCTTGATCTTCTAGTGTTCCTAACAAGTATATGAAATAATATATATCTGAGATAATCATAATATATTTTCTCGGGTATTAGTAAATTGAATATCGTAATCAAACGTTCCTATCTCACTCTTGCCACAAAAGATTATATATCGCTTTTTAGTTTTTAGGAAAACAATGTTTCCCTTACCTCCCCAATTGTATCTAACGACTTCTTTCTATCAACAGGTACTCCGGCATTTCCCTTACCTCAATCTATTAATTGCACCTAATAGCCATTCGCTTTCTAAAGGCAATCTAAGAGCTCAGGTTCGCATACAGCTATTTGATCTTTTGATGTTTCTTTCCTGTGTAGATTACCAATGTAAAAGAGTAGAAGGTGGTAGAGATTATACAAGAAAAGCCTTTATATATATCATAGAACTAAAGCAATCCTAAATAGCTACACATAGTAGATGAAATGAATTGTCAGACATTGATAGTAAGGTAAGGGAACGAATAGAAGCTATATAGCACGCACATATCAAAACATAGATAGTCGAATAGGAGGTAAGAATATAGATTGTCTTTTTCCGAGTCTACTAAAAGAAGGTCTATAAATACTAGCTACAGAAGTCACGTGATTGACAAGGGATGTTTTTCCGTTCACATTATTAGAAAACTACTTTCCCTTTTCACTACAACTCTCCACTTCTCAAACTTAGATATAATATCACTTTTCTTTTTCAAATAAATCACTCAGATCTTTCATATTCAGTTATTAATGATTTCTACGAAATATCGTTTTTTTTGAAGAAACGCTAGAAATGAATTTGTAATATCAAAGGAGATAAGAGCTAATGATCTCTTCTTATACTCTAATAAGATATTACTATAATACTTCTTCATCTTAATAACTATATAAACTTTATATTGTAAACGAGTAGAAGGTGGTAGAGGTCACACAAGAAAAGCCTTCGCATATATCATAGAACTAAAGCAATCCTAAATGGCTACACATAGTAGATGGAATGAATCGT
>PQXI01000443.1:0-17915 GCA_004786145.1 Botrytis paeoniae | reverse complement strand
CCTACTAGAATCTCATTATAAACTATATAAACCTAGGATATTCTTTAAAGAAAACCTAGAAAAAGCAAGCAAATTCAACTCAGTTCAATTCAAACTTATTATTTGACTTCAATTCAATCATTATACTATATATATTCGATTCGTCCTAAGCCTAGAGTGACTAAGTCTTCCACTAATATTATAATAATATTATTATTATTATAATCAAAAGTCAACCTCCAAGAGAACTAATGCCGGTCTAATTTCAAAGCTTTCCCAGAAGGATATTTAGCATTGGACTGGAGTGGAAACTAAACTTTCCCTGTTGTTATGAAACATAGTTTGCTGTCACGGAGTATTCAAGTCTCTTCGCTATTGCGACAGACTTACCACGTTGATTGCTAAATGTCATAAGTTCAACAGATGGGTCGCTAGTTACTATTCACATACAAGGCTACTATCTCTAAAAACGACACAACCCATGACCGGTTTCGATTGTGGAAAACTACTTGCATTGGTTCAGAATCTTGCATGGTGAGGTTTATATAGTTCTTTGGAAGAACATGAGAAGTTTGAATACGCTAGAAGTCACATCTTATGGCTCGTGTAATTATATCTCAAGTAAATACTCGCCATCTGTGATATAAAATGATGCTGAGAGAGTCGAGAGTCACTTTTTTTTGAAGATAAAAATAAAATTGGAAGCAATCAAAGAGTCTCAACCCATGAATTACTAGTAAAATCATTGGAGCCACAGGTCGTATAGATAACGTCCCAAGCGCCCAGCAAACCCCGATATTCCTCTTGGATCTTTTGAAACTAGTAGAGCATACCGATATTCTCAATGATTACTGTCAACTTTTTTCTTTATTTTCATTGTTTAATTGCATATTCGTTGTCGCACAATTTTTCTCGAAGACAATCTAAGCACAATGGTGGCACAGCATCGGCGTCTAGTCTTGTCTTTGAAGTCTCTAGTTGCACGCTTAGTCTACCTTTTGAGTTATTCGAAAGTGCTCTTCCCATGAATCTAAATGCGATTTTTTTGGATACAGATAGTTTGTATCAACTACCTAGTCATGACAGACAATCTTTATACTCTACGAATCACCTTTCGTCGGATCAGATTGGTGAATTAAGTCCTGAAATTAGAGTGCAGCCCCTGAGTCGAAAACTAGTGTCAAGAGAGAGATATCTCAAATGGGCTGCTGGTATAAATTAATAAGTCGTCCCCTGAAAAGATTCTTAGCAGAAACGAGAAGAACTCACAATGCAAGAGCACAAGACTGACAGGTGCGGCTCAGCTTTTTGGGAAGTAGATTTTTGCCGCACAATAAGGTATTGGATACTAGCAAATTTTCAGATAAAGACATCCCTTGTGCAATTATTGCTAAATGATAGGTTATTATCAACATGAGTATCGTTATCAATCGTCCTATGATCGTTGTCAACTAACATCAATACTCGATATGAGCCGCTCGTCAAGAATCCTCTTTGTCACACAGTTCATGCACGATAGAATGGGTAATTTGAATATCTATAGGAAGTTCTTCAGGCTATAGAAGATGCTAATTACCACAAACTGTAAGATAGAGAAGGTGGTTCATGCTTGTATAATGGATGACTTAAGAAATCTCAAGTTACATAGCTAGTACACAAGAAAATGGAATTTCGAAGAAAGGGACAACAAGATCATGGGGCTTTACTCTTCCCGATGCTGCCAAGCAAAGTCTGCATTCAATTTTGTTTAGAGATTCTCTGGAGCATCATGAAGTATATAAAAGTATGATCAGATCACTGAAATGATCCTTCATCCCAACACTTACCTGCAGCACTTTCTGCACAGGCCGGTTGACTTCGCTTTGCAGACTAAACTGATATTACGGGAATTTTCAAAAAATGGCTGGATTTAGTAGGTCTCCTTTTATCGGTTTTCTGTTAAGATTCGTGCGCATGTCGTATCACGATCATATCTTAGAATTAGGTTTTGACAATGAAAACCTCATGACGATGTTTATTGCCATAGCCTCGATATTGTCGATTTCCTCCACCACCACTGTCTTGAAATGCGAAGAGTACCAAAAGACAACATTGAATACCGGAAATTTTTTTAAAAAATCTCTGGATCTCTTTTCCTAAGGACGTGAAGTCAGCACATTACAAGGATTGAATTCTGGGAGATTGGTCAAAATCATGGTACGAGCCAGGACGTTTACTGATAATATCTGTGAAGGAAAAAAAAACAATCTTTGATTCTCTTATATACGATATAAATGATTAAAGATCCCAGTCAACTCTCATACCCCGACGTTGAGACGAGGATTAATAACGCTTGCCAAGTTATCCGAAACGCCCTTTCAACCTCCCAAATGAGATTCCTGGCAGTGACTCTAAAGACGCATGTATTCCTATGAGAGCTTTCTATTGAACAAGACAGAGTAATGAATTTTTCTAAAGCATAGGAGAGTGGTCAATTCGAACTCGCATCTTGATGTAGATTATCTTTCGGGATGTAATGGTAGCTCAATATGATTATGTGTGCTGTTTGCACCAAACAACCTCTTATACGATACATACACTGTTAACAAGCCTTCTCATCGTTGATTCTCTAATATTGTCGAACTTCTATCTTCATTGTCATTCTCAACTATCCTTAGAGTCTAGACTTTGATGACATATAATCTCGAGCTTTCCGATCTCAGAAATGAGAATGGGTTTGTGCATGCAAAGTATTTTTTCTTCTCCCGATCTGTAAATGCATTGTAGAGTTTATGGCTTCATCGCTATACATAAGGAATAGAGAATATTATGCAGATATGTATCTATACTTACGAGATTAAACAATTGATCAAGGAATATTGAGAGGTAACTATGAATTACAATTTGAGTGAAGCAGCACAGTAAAATTAGATTTTATACCAAATATACATACTCCTTCCTCGTTAAAATTTCTGCTATCTAAACACATAACTTTGCGAAACCCCGGAAGGTCTCTTGTTCTAAAAGTTTGGCCATTCGGGAGCAACTTCAAATGGATCTAGCGGACTTTTCCTTGCCTTTCATTCTAACATATCCAATCTTGCTTCATACAATGTTATTGCTTCTGTATCATCTTTCCCCTAAGTTTCTATCGCTAAACAAGTAAAAAAGATTAAAACGACAATGAAATGCCAAAATCACACTGTCAAAACTTGACTTCCGAAATTGTTTTGCGTAGTTTGGTATTTTCAAGTTTTGTTATTCACTTTGGTCTATAATTCATCAGAAGAACAAGAAAGCGGTTCAAATGATCGATAATTATGAATAAAACTCCCTTGAAAATGTGGTCGTAAGTTTAGATAGATAGCAATACTCTTTCATTATCATCCTATTACCTTTAGCCGTAAACGATGATTGATGCTTCATAGTACCTCGCTTCCAAGCTGTGCGGTCCAACTCCTAAAGAAGTTCAATACTTGATCTCGAATCAGCCATCTTGTCTACATGCAAGTCAATGCTACGACTTTCCATAGCATAGACATCGAGTTCCTTTCGCCTTGCTTAATCTTATTTTCGTACGAGAAGAGTTTAGGAATATTATTGGTCTTTTATACACATGCCAGTGTAAAGTATGATACCTATTCCTTTCTAGAGGAAAGTCAACAAAAAGAGGAGTCTAATATGAGGGTAGAATCAACTAATAACACAATACAACACAATCCCAATTCCAACCAGAAGAAGAAAACCAAGTCCATCTAAAACACACCTACCTAATTACCACACAGAAACCCCAATAGTATTCCTTCCCCTTATTCATTTATCATTTATCAATTATCTCCTCTTCTCTCCTTTCCTCTCTCCATATCCCCGTCATTCCTTTCAACTATCCAAACTACTTACCCCTTATTACTTATTACTCATTATTTATCACACATCACATATCATCCGAACACAAGTAAGAAAGAAAGGAACTCACTCCCTCATTTACACTTTGTCCATACTAGCAAGACAACTAGAAAAGTATAAAATAATATAATACAATACAATATCTCTAAGTACTACCCTAAATACGAACTTAAAAATGCCATCCATCCCTCGCCTAAATCCGCCATCCCAAAATACCAACGCAACGCATATTGATAAGATAGATCGTTGGTCCTCCAAATTCCAAAAACCCAGCCTACATGCATGTATACCCCACGCAAGCGAATCCCCAAGGGGGAAAAAAACTCCTTATCCAGCTTAAACAGAACCCAGTTAACCCAAATTCAAACTCAAGTTGGTATCAAATCAGAAAGAACATTTCCCACCCCACCGGACTGATTGGTCCCAATAGCTTATTTCTCTTCAGCCGCCGTAAGAAAAAACGTTTCTGATACCTTGGAAAATCCTTTCCAGATTCATCTTTATGATAGCCGCCAAAGTATTTATGAGCTCATTCGCGCTGTATCCGCCATATTTGGTATATGTTGATCGAATCGCGTTGTGAAAGACTCTCGTCTCAACCATCAGGTAATCCATTGCTTCCCCTCAAATTCCTTCATTCCCCCATTCAAGATGTTCATGCCAAACTGAGAAAGACAGCATTCATAGCAGCTTTATCCCACTTGACATACTTCCCCTTCCCCTTATCAATTTCATAATACTTATCATAAAATCGATCATATAATGGTTTTATCAAGCTTGAAATCTGTCTTGCCAAAAGTTCTCTAACTTCTTTCTCCATCATTAATGACTTATGTTTCTGTATTAAATCATCAAAAGATTGATTAAACATCTTGAATTTCTCCTTGATTTGATCTTTCTCTTTGGAACCCAGAGCCTTAACAACTGCTGCGCTATCGATACCAGTATTGCCGGAGCCAGATTGTGGGCGTACATTACCACGGTTTGTGTATTGAACGTCCAGTAAATAACCGGATGGCTCACGCCATGCAGCGGAGTAAAGAGTTGTGCCCGTTTTGATCCATCTTTCTACCTCTCCCATTTTTGGTGCTAGTAACCCATTTAAATCACTCGTTTCAATCATGCGCTTCACAATCGTCGCATTATTTGCAATGAAAATTCCTAAAGCAGGCTTACCACCTTTGAGTAATGCTTTCGCTTTTTGATCCAAACTCGAAAGAAGAGCTTCGATTGTGTCAATGCAGTAGTGTGCGAAAATTTGTTTTCCATCTGCATTAACATCGAAAGATTTAAGACTAGGGATTTGGTCGGTTGAACCTTGAGGAGTTGCACTAGATTTCCAACCACCATCACCGATGGAGATCATAATACTTGAAACTGGTCGAAGGAATTCCACCATAGTCTGTAATCGCATCATGGTTTCGGTAGTCATTGGAACCGTGGCGGCATCAGGAGGTAGCGTCTGTAGGAGGCTAATTTTTCGTCGAGTATCATCCAGGAGTTCGGCTAATGAGCCTTTGGCGGTTTCTCTTATTGGTTTGAGAGCTGATGCGAAGGAAGGTTTCAACTCTCCTGTCCTACTTTCCAGATTTGAAGAGAGATTTGAGATAATTTCAACAATCTCATAAGCAAGGTAACAGTCCGTTGTTATATTTGACTTGATGTGGGTGTTTAATTCTCGAAGGGTTTGTGATAATTCCGCAATGGCTCCTTGACAAGTCAAATTGAAAACTTTTCCCCATTCATCGCGAGTAAAAAGAGCGCATATATTATCGTATTCAGCCAAGAATGCGCCTTCCATACCCATCGCATATGTTCCAATTCCATTAGTTCCTTGTCGATACATAGCATCCGGTGTCTTCTTCTTTGCGGTATTCATCGATGCTGACGCGAGATTTTGTAACGTGGTTTTCAGAAAAGGTCCCCGAACACTTGCATATGATTGCATAACCGGCGATTCCGTAACAAATCCAGATTGTCTGACAACTGAGCCAATATAATTTGTAATAAGACCCAATCTTGTGGTTTTATCTTGAGACAATAGAGGAAATGGTTGATTCTTGGTGATATAGTGTAAAGGTTCGAGTGGTTGAGAATCTTCTTGGAGAAGTCCTTGAAAATATGATTCCAATTGTGTATTTCCCGACTTTGATAATTTGCTAAGCTCAACCATGGCTTGTTGATTTGATCGTAGGTTCGTTCGTTTCATATCGGCGAGAGCTTTATTAACACGCTTAACAGAACTGAGGAAAACTGCCAATCCGACCGCTTCGGGGCTATGATTTATTAGTGACGTCTGCAGTTTGCTAATAGTTATGCGACATACCCTTTCCTAATGATATCCTCTTCATTGCTTTTGATATCTGATGGTTGTCGTATTCTATCGATTGCCGCGATAACTCCATCGATATCTGCGCATATGTATGAGAATGAGTTAAGTGGTTTGCGCGGTCAAAAACTTACTCTGGCCTAAAATTTGAAGCTTTTGAGTATTACCATAAATTGGCCCAATAGCTTCTTGCACCCCCTTTCCAGTCGCATCTAATCTCCCTAAACTTGCTTGAATTTTCTTGGTCAATTGACTCGTCCTTTCCAATCGACTTTTCAATACATCGACTTCAGCTCTTGCTTCCTCGTCGGCAGCTTGTCGTCCTCCTAAGCCCACAGCCATATTTGAAGATGTGAGTGACCAAGCTCTTCTACCAACGGGTACGGAGTACATATTGTTATTCGTGGGGGGTTTGACGCTAGACTTAATGCGATCAAATAAGGCGGTGGAATATGGCAGGTCTATATGTGGAGATTCTGAGAGAGCTTGAAGAACATTAATATGTACCTAGTACCTAGCAGGTTGAATCAAGTTTGAATGAGAGAGAGGTAGTAGGTACTTGTTATTATGATGATGTATGTGGATGATATTGTGAATTAATGAAGAAGTAGAAGAAGTAGCAGAAGCAGGAGAAGAAGAAGCAGAAGAAGAAGCAGAAGAAGAAGAAAGAGGAGGAGCAGAAGGAGCAGAAGGACAAGAAGGACAAGAAGGAAAGAAGTAGTAAAAGGGAGAAAACATAAAGTATATCTTCATCTCCGAGACCAGTGAATATTCCGATCTTTTCATGGTAGTAGCACACATATCGAGATTGGAAGGAACCAAAGTTACCTATCTAGGTATCTATCTACAAAGCTATTGAAAAATGGCAATCTCTTCATCTCATAATCCCCATGATACATTTTCTTTTCCCAGTAGGACCCACGCAATATTACCTGGGTAGGTACCAGTGTTTGGCTTGATGTATCTGGTATTACTTTTTATTCATGGTGTAGGTATGCTCGGTACAAGAGAAGGATTCATTGAAGAACATGCATGTCGTCATGGATATTATATTATATCTTCATTTTCAGTACCGAGTATATACATGCATGTATCAATTCCAAACGCCTTTCACACTTTGGAGCAATATCACAAGCAAATTTCTATGTGTGGCGTACGTCATTGATAAGAACCACCACAGCCACATATCCCACATATCCCACCCATCTCCAAATATTTCCAAGGCAGATCATATTTCTTATATCGACTTTCGGATTCTACAATACCCATAACATAACATATCATATCATACTCTTTGCTAATCTCCCCATTATCATTCTTTTTTCCTCTCTTCACTCCCCGCCCGGAGTTTTCGCTCCACTACAAGAACATGGTTCTTATACTGAAACCCATGCTATTCGTTCGAATCGCGAGTCGCATTCGTTTCATTTCTTTTCGTCATGTTGACTGCAAAAGTTTCTCGTCGTTTGTTGCGACTTGAACAATCATATTCACACAATCCTTTAAGTTCCACAACATTAATTGATAGAAATTGTACATCCCACCACAAGATATTACAAACGAGAAATCTATTCGGATCATCCAAGAAGAAATCACAATCTAGGATGTCTTCGTACTCTCAATATTCAAAGCCCTTGGTGGGGGTAACATCCACGATAATGGTTCTAGGTCTATTTTATATCCTATACCAAAATGATTACCTTGACGTACAACCTTTACCAGCTACACAACCACGCGCAAAGAGACCACCAACAAAAGAAGAACAAGCTGAAGCACGCGCACAAAAGGAAGCTTTAAAAAACGCTAAAGAACTTTCTGCGCTACCTTTTCAAGAAGATGCAGCAGCAGGAGATGGTTCGGCATGGGGAAGTTTTATTGGTACATTCAACAATTTCTCCATAATATCCGACGAACAATGGATAACTGTTTCGGAGACTGTCGCAGGATATTCCGATTATATTATGCCGGATTGGGCCAAAGTTCTACCGGGATACATTGACAAATTGAGAAGGGAATTGAATATGGCACCAGGCTCGTTGGCAGATGATATATGGAAAGAAGCTCAAGATCCGGACATCAATCCTGAAATCAACTATTCTGCATCCGTACGAGTATCCAACGATCTTTGTGATGAGGAAAAGGCATTTTTAGACAAAAGAAAGTTCATGACAAAAACCGCTCTGGCAAGATATTTAGGCCTTCCGGAAGAATCTATTCATCCGGATGATGTTCCACGTATTGCTATGGTGGGATCTGGAGGTGGTTTACGAGCTTTGGTAGCTGGCACAGGTTCAATGTTAGCAGCTGATGAGGATGGTTTGTTTGATTGTATTACTTATACAGCAGGTGTTAGTGGTAGTTGTTGGCTTCAGTCCCTCTTCAACTCATCCCTTGGTGAAAGACGTCTTGATAGGTTGGTTGAGCATCTGAAAGCACGAATTGGAATTCATATCGCTTCTCCTGTCGATGCATTAACCGCTCTCAACTCCGCACCCACCAACAAGTTCCTTTTGAGTGGATTTGTCGAAAAGCTGAAAGGAGATCGCAATGCAGAATTTGGTTTAGTCGATATATATGGTTTACTGCTAGCGGCGAGATTACTCGTACCAAAAGGTGAACTTGGTGTGGATGATCGAGATCTAAAGATATCGAACCAACGAGATTATATCAATAATGGTGAAAATCCAATGCCCATATATACAGCAGTACGTCACGAGATACCTATAATAGAGGATCTCAGTGAACAAGAAAAACAAACGGAAATTCCTTCCGAGGCTACAAAGGAGAAAGCTGTAAGAGAAGCTTGGTTTGAATGGTTTGAGATAACTCCTTATGAAATGTTTTGTGAAGAGTTTGGAGCAGGAATCCCAACTTGGGCACTAGGTCGAAAATTTGAGGGTGGACAAGACATTCCTCATGAAGAAACTGGATTGCGAATACCCGAGCTACGACTGCCACTTCTTCTTGGGGTTTTTGGAAGTGCTTTTTGCGCTACTTTGAGCCACTATTATAGAGAAGTCCGACCTCTGGTCAAGGGATTAATGGGATTTGGTAGTATCGATGATATGATCGCAGGACGAAATGAAGATTTAAGTAAAGTTCATCCGATCGATCCAGCTAGTATCCCCAACTTTGCCTACGGAATGAAGGGACAACTTCCGGAAACAGCCCCAGAAAGTATCTATGAAAGTACACATTTGAAACTCATGGATGCTGGAATGTCCAATAATTTACCTATCTACCCGCTACTTCGACCAGGAAGAGAAGTCGACGTGCTCATTGCTTTTGACGCAAGTGCAGATGTTAAAACAGATAATTGGTTATCAGTCGTGGATGGATATGCAAGACAGCGTGGCATCAAAGGCTGGCCGATTGGCGTTGGCTGGCCAAAATCAAGCGATTCAGCCGAGAAAACAGAACAACAATTAGATCAAGCTCAAGTCAGTACCGCTGCCGAAGCAGAAACCAAGTTGGAAAAAGCACAAGAAGAACAAGCGACGCATTTGGAAAGGGTCGTATCAAGCGAAGAGAAACCAAGGAGTTTAGATGCGGAAGATAGTGGTGATCTAGGATATTGTACTGTGTGGGTGGGGACAACCGAGGAACGTGTCGAGGAGGAACCACCGTTATCTAAAGCGGTGAAGGAAGATTGGCAATTGATGACACCGGATGCTGGGATCGCAGTGGTTTATCTACCATTTCTTGCGAATCCGAAAGTCCAGGGCGTAGATCCGGCAATTAGTGATTACATGAGTACGTGGAATTTTGTTTATACCCCGGATGATATCGATCATGTGGTGGAATTGGCGAAGGCGAATTTCGCAGAGGGGAAAGAACAGATTAGACGGACGGTAAGGGCGGTTTATGAGAGGAAGAAGAGGATTCGAGAGGAGAGGGAAGGGAAGGAGAGGGAAGAGAGGTTTAGGAGGAAAGTGAGATTGGGGATTGTGGGGAAAAAGGGGGAGGGAGATCATTTTCATTTGACGTGATTGAGTAGAGTATTACTTAGTGTATTGTATTGTAATTTTCATATATAGGAATGAAAAGTTGAAGATAATAGTTAATGATTGTTTGTGTATATACTGTACATTATAGGTATCTATTAGATTTCTAATAGTATAGCTTGTATCTACCTACCTACTTGTCAATGCGAACAAATACATCACAGATAGATTGCCAGATATTGATATATACCTAGTAGATCTAAGACATTGATATATACCTATACCTAGTAGATTGCCAGATAGATTCATAGATATACACAATCCCGATCGAGAATCCCAATTCAGATAGAGAGAAAGCCGTCGTTTGTAGGGATTAGATCATATTGTGATCTGTGTTAACCTTACAGGTGTAAACTGTGGAAAATGAGAAATGAGAAATGAGATATAAGATATGAGATATGAAAAATTGGTAACGATGGGTCGGGATTTCAATAGTTGGTGGAGGGTTTGAGAGATATCGGTAGATGGTTTGAGAGGGGTGGAGATTCTATTTTGTGGATGGATGGATTGATTGATTGGTTCTTGGGGGTATTTGGATAGGACAGGATAGGAAAGAAGAAGAATGGGAAAGGATGGATGGATCTTGGTGGTGGATGGAGATAGGGATAGAGATGGGTACTTGGTTACTTGGTTACTTGGGTAGATACTTGGGTAGGTAGTTAGATACTTACCGCTTCTTCTTCTTCTTCTTCTTCTTCTTCTTGGGATTTTTGGGGTTTGAGAGGATGTAGAATAGATAGGATATGTAGGGAGATAGATAGATGGGTGGGTAGATGAGTATGTAGATAGATGGGTAGATGGGTAGATAGATGGGTGGGTAGATGGGTGAGTAGGGGAGTTTGAAGGAGAGTAAGTGTTTAGTTTGGGTATGTATATATGGAAGTATGGAAAAAAGAAAGAAGTTTTAGAGCGGGAAGAGTTGATGAGGGATTGAGATGAGATGGGTTGGGTTGGAATGGGGATGAATAGGATTAACTTGGGATAATATGATATTAGTAATATGATATTAGCCGCGGTTTACGATTCAATTGATGCGATGCGATCTGATGGGATGCAGTAAGAGGTGGCTAAGAGGCGGTACGAAGCGATAGTTGATGTATGGATGTGTGAATAATAGAAGATGATGTATGTATATATAAAGCAATGTGTATCTTATTGTTTGATGTATTGTATTACATGTGTATTCTATGATGTATTATGGTATGATATGTATGTATTATTATATGATATGTATATATATGTGTATGTATGTATGTATATATAAAACAAAAAAGCCGGAAACTAGAAAACTAGGAAAATTAAAAGTTTTCACTACCGACTCATAAGAAATTTAGATTAGAATTTGACGTCTGAAGTCTGAAGTGAAAGTTGGAGGTTGGCTTGCTCGCTTGGAGATTTGGGAGCGGGATGGGAAGGACTGGGGTGTGTGAGGTTGAACAAGAGAAGAGAAGAGAAGAGAAGGATAATGTGGACGGGATAGGTAATGGAATGGGTAGTGGGGTGATGATGCGGCGGCGTATTGCGGCTTTACTTTACGGAGGATTTAGGAGGGGATATGGTGTATGGTAGATTATTGATGAGATGGTAATGAAAGGGAAAGGGTATGGTAAAAGGTGTGGTAAAGGGTTGGTATGAGATGAGATGGTGTATTAGGTAGATATCTATTGGTAAGTATGTATGTATGAATGAAGATGGAGATGGAGATGGAGAGATGGGTGTGGATATGGATGGAGTATGGTATCAGTTGGTATTTGATCGATAGAGGAGAATACTTTGTAGATTGGTGGTTGGGGATTCGAAATTGGGATTCGAAGTTGGGATGCTCGATTGGGGTTGGGGTTGTGTTTATTTTATCTTTTGTTACTTTTTTTCGCGTGGAAGGAAGTATATTTGTTGTAGAATTGACTGAGGGAGTTGGGAAAGAGAGGAAGATTTATATTCGATTAGATAGATAAATACTTGGTAGATAGATAAATACTGGTGATAGTAATTTGTAATTTGTATTCTGTATTTTCATAGAGGGGAAAACAGGAACGACAATAGAATAATAATGTATATAAAGTTTACCTGCTAGGTAAATATAATTCTTGAACAAATGAATTTATTGATTGATTGCTAGCTATATTTTTCCTATGAAAACCCTGGAAGTGAAGTCTTGGAATTAGATGTATATATTGTATATCAATTTAGTTATTTTGTAGGTGGTTGTTGTAATAAAACTTATTACCTCATTATGAAAGACACTAGTAATAAGTACCTCCGGCTACCTAGGTATATATCAAGAAAGACTCAAATTGACCGATTCATGATTCATGATACTTGTATATAAAATTTCAGGTACTTGACTCACAAATCTGGAAGTCATTCTTGAAGATCGATTAAGAAGGGATCTAAACCTCCATCTGTATACTCTGGAGTCTGTATTGATTTTCAGACTATGAGTGAGAGTGGCTGTGCAGAAGAAATCGTATTTTTTGTTCCTTGATTTACATATAAAGTACCTATGATGCATGCATAAATCAAATCTCTAGCAATGCCTCATAGATTTTCAGGGTTCCAAATTTCCAATACAAAATCACCAGGGTTCTCCTCATCTATCATGCTGGTCACAAAAGTTAAGGTCAAAGGATCGGATCTTAGGCTATGGGAAAGGTGTGCTTGGTTGGTTGGTTCGTGGTGTGGTTCCTGGCTAATAGGTGAGTTGATGGATGGATGGACGGACGCGGGTCGGGTTAAAGTTTTTAGGGTCGCTGGTGATGTAGGTAGGGTTTTATGTTTGGTTTTTCCTTGGGTTTTTGCTTTTGCTTTTGCTTTTGCTTGCTGATCATTTCGAGTTTGGGAATGAGGTGATGGAGAGGGGAAATCTGAGCACGCGAGCTTTTGTTTGAGGTGCTTTAGCTGATTTAGTTGGTTTGGATGGTTGAGTGGTTTGGACGGAGGATTTAGTAGGTAAATGTTATTTGTATTGTTTGTGTAGATATATCTGATTTGATGATTTTAAGAGGTTGAAATATCAGATTGGTAAAGATGGAAAATTTACTCTGTATAGAATTCTTTACGTGTGTTATTTACATATCATAATCCCTATAATAGACATACATACCGAATACGATATTCCCATGTATAATGCATGTATGTACATTGAATTTTACATACGAACGGGACATCTGTACAAAGACCCTAGTTACTTCTTGCATGAAACGTTAGGATGGGAAGACGGTGAAGGATCGGATTCGTGGTTACTGGTTAGTCATTACGAGAAGAGGGCCAGCGAACCTTTGGATTCTGGGAACGCTATAGGTACCTTTTGGATTAGTGGCCGTTCTGTGGATAGCTTTTGGGATGGCTCGGAGGCTTGGTAACTTGGTAGGGCATGGTGGAATGGGATCATGGTGGTACGAGGTTTTGGGTGTGGGGGGAAAGGAGCTGAGGATATGCAGATGTGCAGATGGATGTGTGGTTAGTTATATATTGAATAGAGTTTATGGATTAGATGGGTTGGATGGAATGGAAGGGAAGGGAAGGGTTGGATGAATTGGATGAATTGAATGTCCGATTACAATTGTGTGCCATTTGAACAATATGTAGTAGCTAGGTGAGTTTACGAGATGTACGAAGAGATGGCGTGATAAGGCAAGGCTTATGGAAAGGCCGAAGAAGTATTCTATGTTGTGTAAGGTTGGCGAGAATGAAGGGGGAAAAGGGAGGGAAGGGGGTTCAAGTATATTCTTTTAGATCTTCTACTAAGTACTTGGAGAGTCAAGAGAGTCAAGAGAGGAGAGTCAGAATACTTTCTTCTCCTAATACCTGACTCGATCAATATTCAATGGATCAGATGAAATACCTACTCTATCAATACTAGGTAATCAAGATCTAATCTTCAAAGAAGAAAAATCAAACAAATGGTTTGTGCTTGGATTTGTCTCAGATTGAACCAAGAAAGCTTTACCCAGGTCGATCCACCCGAGCCACCTTGACTAGAAACAACGATCAAAAAAAGGCCGTTTTCCGTATCCTTCAACCTCGCATTTATTTCACATTTACGATAATCATAATAATATCCATCTAAAATCAGATCCATATCCATCTGTATCTGCCTATATCCATTCATTTCCATATATATCTCCATATTTATATCCATTTATATGTCCATTTATATCCATTTATATCCATATATATAATTCCCCATAAAAACAAACTCATCCACCCCATTTCCTTACACCGAACTTCATCTTGAACTTCTTGCATTACAATGAATTAAGTATATAGAGCTCTGATAATCCCGCTCGTTTGATTTCTTTTTAATTTGATTCATGTAAGTTTGCTTCAGACAGTCTTTCAATCTTTCAATCTTCTAATCTTTCAATCTCTCAATCTTTCAAGTATAAAGGATTGATTCCAACTACTCATTCGTTGCTCATTACTTTCACTCACTTGGTTCCGTGTTTCGAGTTTCTTGTGTTACGATACGAGGATATACAAAAGAGGAAGTTCTATAGTGAAGTAAAAGTTCATTCTCGAATTCACTCATTTCTATAAAGGAAACTCATCCTCGACTTGGCAAGACTCAATTAAGAATCATAATACAACATAATCGAATCTTTTCAGCAAGCCAAAGAAAGTCCATTCAAACGTGCATTACATTACATTGCATGAAGAAGGGAAAGGAAAGGCAAAGGATTTTTCTATAATCGAACAACCACCTGGGCATTCACTCCCATTCAGACCCAAAAAGTGTTATTGGAAAATCGAATATTGGAATCACCTCATCGTAAGGATTTATATCTACATAAAAGCCTTGATGCGACTTCCTACATTACTTTATACATTCCACATACCTACATTTTCCAATACATGCCAACAACTTCCTTCGATCTCTCGCTTCAAAACTACATAACCAACCTCCCTCTCGTTTACAATACAAATACAATACATCATTCTTTGTTATTATTCTTCAATTATGAATCCAACAATGTCTCCACCACTCTCAATGTCTTCGCGCAAAAGATCCTCATCAATATCATCATTCGATTCTTTTGATTCGGATTTCTTCGAACAAACTTATGTACCACTCTCAAATCTACCAACCCCACCTCTATCCTCTCATTCATATGATACCACGGCAGCTCAATCACCAATATCTCTTTTCAGCTCCGATGAAATCCTTGATCCAGACTATTTAGGTATGTACTTGGTAACCTTCCCAATCCATTCCGTCATTATGCACACCATCAACCTTTTTCCTGCAGAACATTTAGGCTAATCTCTTTTTTCAAAATCTAGGTCCTGCAATCCATCTCACAAACTTAATCCCCTCCTCCACTTCCTTAACCGATCCCTCCACTCAACTAGTTCACGCCCTATTAACCCGCGCCGATCTACCAATTGAAATCCTCGCCCTCGCTGTCTGCATTCTCGATTCCCTCAATTCTAGATTTGCTCGCTCGTGGCGAATTTCATATCCTCTCGAATCATCCGAAGATCAATTACTCGAACAATACGATTTCCCAAGTCCACAATGTACAGAAGAACAACACATCGATTCTACACATCCCGAAGTGATAGTTCTCGCAGCCCTCATATTGGCGATGAAATTTGTAGATGATCAACAAGGAACCACTCTTTACTATGCGCAGAAATGGGCAAGAGGATTGTGGACTTGTGATCAGATTAATTTCACGCAGAGAGCTATTATGGAAAATTTGAATTATAGATTACTACCACTTTGGGAAGAAGAAATTATTGAAGAAGCGAGAATGAGTATGGCAAGAGCGGCAAAGAGACAATCGTCACAATCGTATTGTATGCAAGATTGGACACAATCGATGAAGAATTGTGGAATGGGTAGACCGATGAGCAGTGGGAAGGCTTGCAAGGGAATTGAAGGAGAAAATACACCACAACTTACACCAGTTGAAATACCATTTTGTGAGGATTTAGTCATGGGAATTGGAAGTGAACGACCGCTGGGAGGTACGTCGATGTTAAGTCGAGAGACGAAAATAGCATTTGGGGGATTGTTGGGTGGAGAGTATCAAGATGTGGATATGGATATGGATATGGATTTGGAGAGATTATCAAGATCTGTGGATCCTTTCATGGTTCATGATGAACATATGAATTTTGTTTGAGGATGCGCGCAGGATCAAGACGAGAAGCTGGATCATGTCATGATATTATGACTTTACGATCGCATCTTTTACAACCTCCTTCGATCCAAATATGGGGATCACGAGGGTATTCTAGGATTGTCTTTTGCGGTAATACGTTACATGACAGCCTTCCTTTCTCTCCTGGACAAATCGGAAACGAGAATAAGGAATCATGTTTATGGGAATGAAATGGAGTGAAAGGGAATTTTGGATCGAATTGTTCTTGGTTGGACATTGGTGGGCATGGAAAATGGAATGGCGCTTTATACCTCGAGAGAAGAGATTTTGGAACAAAGGTTCGAATCTGGTGTTTCTTGCTTTGCTTAGTTGTGGTTGTGGTGAGGATGGAGGATGGATGTATGAGGAGGAGGGTGGGTAAATGAGTGGGATTGCATAGATTGTACATGCCTACCTGCCTGCCTACCTGTCTACCTAACTTGACCTACTCACGTAGTAATAATACCTAGTAATAATATACATTAACCTAATTTTATATGATTATACTATTGTTATTATCATCCGTTCCTTTTTCTTTTTCTTTCATGCAAGTACACTTCGTTCGTGCCTTTGTACCTCCACGTGTATTTGGGCAGCTCGATTCGGCCCGGCCAGGTGGGAATAATAGGTAAGTAGTCAGAGTGTGAGAATCTAGATTGTTCGATCGTTTGACTTGGTGTATGGTTTGTATGTGGATGGGTGTATGGATCTAGTTAGTTAGTTCTGGAGTTAGCTAGCTCGGAGATGTAGATCGGAGAGATCTAGAGTTGTTTGCTTAGGTACTTACACTTATGTTTGGTTTTTTTTTGTGTAGTTTGCTGATTGGTTGGTTAGGGTTGGTGTATAGTATGTGTGTGGATTGGTGTATGGATTTGGATTGGTGTGTGGTTTAGTATACAATGTATGGATCTAGTTGGTTAGTTGGTTAGTTGGTTAGTTGGTTAGTTGGTTAGTTGGTTAGTTGGTTAGTTGGTTAGTTGGTTAGTTGATTGGTTGGTTGGTCTGTGGTTCTGGGGTGGAGAGATGGAGAGTTGAGGGATCGGAAAAGATCCTGAGAGATCTAGAGAGATCTTGAGTTACACTTACTTACTCGTGCTTATGGTATACTTTTTTTTGATTGGTTTGGCTTGGTTTGACTGGTTTGACTGGTTTGCTGGGGTTGGTTGGTGGGTGGGTGTGATGGTTGGTGTGAATATGGGAGGGGAGTGATATTGTATGTTTGCGTATATGGAGCAATGGTTGGATGGATGGATGGATGGAGGGGTTTATGGGTGCATGGCATGGCTAGCTGAAGGAAAAATTTGCATTGGAATTGGATGGGGTGGTATGGTATGGTGGATTAGTTGAGTTGAGTTAAGGTAAGGTAATGGCTGAGGAGGAGAGAAGAAAGAAAGAAAATTTGGATGGATGGATGGATGGATTGGACGGGATGGGATGGGTGGGTGGTATTGGGAGGAGGAATTGACGAATGAGAATGAGAAGTTTGTATTATGATTGGATCGGAGGTTGGTATTAGGTTATAAGGTGGTATTGGAATTCTTGGTATTGGGGAGGGATGGGGGGGGGTGG
>PQXI01000442.1:0-18029 GCA_004786145.1 Botrytis paeoniae | reverse complement strand
TGTAGTATACCGGGGGACACTAGGCACCCAAGGAAAGCCTTAGGCATATATATAGTATTAGTCATAGGATACCCTAGAAACCTAGAATATAGTTCCTAGGACAGTAGATCCTAGAAAAGACAGAACATAGTAAATAAAAAGACTTCACTAGGATTAATAATGTTCCAAGAGATTAGCTCTAGGATAAAAAAATAAGCTAGAATACTAAGAGTTATGGGATTAGTGTTTTGTGATGGACAGCTTAGGAACAATAATACTCTAAAAGTGATTAACTATCTTAATTATTTAAGTAAAACAAAGATCTATATAAGGGAATGGGTTTTATTATAATATAAAGCTTTGTATTCAAGAATAATCATTAGTTTTATTATTATAGTTATAAGAATTACAATTAGTTATAATCTTATTGAATTTCTATTTGAAGTCTAATCTAAATTATCTCGAGAGAACTCTAGATACTTCTATATAACCCTAAAAACAGCTTCTGTAATACTTTAAGTATTCTTTCTGCTTTAAGTATCGATTCAATAACCCATCGTTAAAATATGGTAATCAGAAATATTCCTATAGGATAGCCTGCATTAACAGCAGATATCAATAATATCGAGATAGCTAATGTTTTATAGGAGATCATTATCAATAAAACCCTTAAGATTGCCTTATTAGATAAATATCAAGGTAGTCAATAGGAACTCGATATCTTCTTTTTATAGCTAAAAATCTATTTCCGATTTAATAAAAATAAGTTTACAGCCACAGAATCTAAGAGTATATAAATTGTGTTTTATTTTAGAGGAGAAATAAGTAAATAGATTCAATTATATTTATGAGATTATTTCGAGTATGATGAATAGAATTATATATAACTCACTCGAACAATCTTTAATAGTTTTGAAGGATTTAAAATAGAAATTCATAGAATCTTCAGGAATTCTAATAAGCTAAAGATAGTGGAAAATAAGATCTTTAACCTTAAGTAGATAGGATCAGCATTAAAGTATACTACAGAATTCCGAAGATATACGGGAACAACCAAATGAAATAAAATCGTCATTATAAATCACTATTGTAAAGAACTCAAACCAGAAGTTAGATTGGAGTTAAAAAGATCTACTAAAAGTGTAGACTTGAACAATCTAATCCAGAACTCTATCAAATCAGATAATTGTTTTTACCAATATTAACAAAGTTAAAAATTATACAAACCCCAGGGAAATCAAAAGCAAGAGTATTACCGCAAGAATAAGGGAAGACTATGTTACAATCCATAGAGATATGGAGATTTTATGGAATTTGATGTTATATATTACAAAAGCGGGAATGATAATTTAGAGAAAAAACAAAAACGAGAAAATAACTTATGCTTTAAATATGGAAAAGCAGGGCATCGGGTAGCAGAATGTTGAAGCAAGAAAACAGGGGGTAAGAAAGGCAACTTTAAAAATAAGTTCGGCAAAGACCAACTTAATACCATCTTCACACCACAATTGTGTGCTATTAGTATGACAGGGCTAGCCACGCCACCACCAGCTTATAAAGAAGAGCTCGAAGAAAAAAAAGAGGTTGAATGCTTCTCATAGATAAACAAAAACCCGCAGTTAGGAGAATTATAGACTATTTGACAAATCAATTAATGGAACCATTGTATCTGGAGATTTGAAGATATTGATAAAGGAACTATCAATTGTGACCTTAGTATAATAAACACTGAAAAGGATAAGATTTATAAGATTCAATATATCGATCAATATTGAATCCTATAGTTCGAAATTACTACAAATTCATTCTTCTTGGAGAGAATTAGCAATAAACATTTAGAATAACCAGACCAAAAGGAGCTATAGAAAGTCTTCTATTATTATACATCGGAGAACAATAAGGATCAGACTTTGTTCCTTTGCAGAAAGGTTGGAGAAGAGTACTATATCCAGGCCTAGACTATACTACCATCACTAATAATAAAGACAGTGATGAGAATAACCCGAGGGATGTGTCAATATATCCTATAAAAGGATTTACTCGATAATAAGATTAGATTAGGAATCAGTACTGTTTATCTAGGAGAAAAAAAGCCTTGGCGGGTAATACTAAAGAATAAGATTATCCAGAATAATAAAAATAAGCAAATTATATTACAACTAAATACTATAGGATAAGTAGGATAAATATATTATAAAATTAAAATAAACGAACAAATATAATAAGCCATAATAGATTCAGGGGCTATAGAAAATTTTATTACATTAGAAACTACAAAGTACTTGGGAATCCTACTCCAAAAGAAACAAAATCCCTATCAATTACAGCTAGTTGATAGATAGCTAATAGGATCTAATGGAAATGTTTTATAGGAGACATAATTAGTATAAATAAATATAATTTAATATTCGGAGGTTATATAGCTTAATATTATACTATTAGGCTAACAACAAATTATCTTAGGAATGCTATGGTTGAAGGCACATAATCCCAGAATAGATTGGTCACAAGGAATAGTGACATTTGATTAGTATAAGAATGGTTATAATGATATATTTAAGGCGTTCGCGAAATATAACATATATCAAGAGAAGTTGAACGCGAACAACCCCAGTAATATAGAATATTCAATCCAGGGTTCTTCATTAAAAGCGAAGGCCAATATACCTTCTCTACAAATACAGAAGTTAATGATATGGCAAGAAATCGCAATCAAGACAGAAGAGCTTATAATACCAGAATAATATAAGAAATACAAATATATGTTTAAGAAATCAGAGATCCATAAGGCTTTGCCAGAACATAAGCCATAGGATCATAAGATAATATTGGAGGAAGACAAGATGCCTGTGCATACCCTAATTTATTTAATATTAATCAATAAGCTAAAAACACTTAGGGAATATATTGATAACAATTTAACTAAGAAATGAATCAGAGAATCTACATTCCAAGTAACAAGTCTAACTATATGAGTACTCAAAAAGGATGATATTAAGAGACTAGTTGTAAACTATAGAAAGCTTAATACGCTTATTAAGAAGAATTGATATCCACTTTCATTAGCTATGGAATTAAGAGATCGATTAAATGGAGCTATAATATTCACCAAGATGGATCTACGCAACAAGTATTATTTAATTAGAATAAAGAAAGGCGAGGAATGGAAAACTGCTTTCAAAATAAGATATGGGCTATACAAGTACTAAGTTATACTGTTCGAACTAATTAACACACCAGCTATTTTCATAAGACTCATAAATAATGTATTATCACTATATTTAGATATTTGTTATATATACTATTTGAACAATATTCTAGTATATTTAAATAATAAGAGTTAATATATCAAGAATATTAGTAATATTCTTGAAAACTTAGCCAAGGCAGATTTACTATATAAATCAAGCAAATGCAAATTCCACATCAAGGAAATAGAATTCTTAGAGTTTATTGTATTAAGTTAAAGGCTCAAAATAAACAAAGATAAAATTAAGGCAATATTTGAATAAAAGTAGCTAAATATAATTAAGGAGTTATAATTCTTTTTAGGATTTGTTAACTTTTATTAAAAGTTTATTAAAGGTTATTCAGGGATTATAACATCCTTAATCAATCTAATCAAGAAAGATCAAGGAAGTTTTGAGTGGATCGTTGAAGCACAGGAATCATTTAATATACTCAAACAAATAATAGCAAAGGAATTAATACTATTGATATTCGACCTGAAGAAACCAATCATAGTGGAAACAGACTCCTCAGATTTTGCCATAGGCACAGTTCTGAGTCAACCGGACCAGAATGAGAAATACTAATCAATTGTATTCTACTCTCAAAAGCTATTACTAGCTAAATTGAACTATGAGATATATAATAAAGAATTACTAGTAATAGTAAATATATTTAGAGAATAGCGAGTATATTTAAAAAAATCGAAGTATACAGTACAGGTGTATACAGATCACAAGAACTTAATTTACTTCACCACAACGAAGCAATTAAACAAACGACAAGTCAGATAATCAGAGATCATAACCAATTACAATTTTAAGATTTCATATATCAAAGAATCAGAAAACGCTAGGGCTAACGCTCTTAGCCGAAAACCAGAATATCAAGAGAATAAGTTATATAAATCATACATTATATTCAAGAAAGAAGGCGAATCACTAATTTATAATATATTATAGCTTATAGCTACGTATATATTAGAAAACAACCATTTCAGAATCAAAATCCAATCACATTATAATAAGGATACTACAGCTATATGTATATGCAAGATAATAGAATTAGGATTCACAATAGAAAACGAGACTATATATTTTTATGGAAAAGTGTATATTCCGAGTCAAATGATTAAGGAATTTGTAACAAAACAATATAGATTGTTGACATATAGATATTAAGGAATTGCAAGAACATTTACAAGAATATGGGAAATCAGTTATTTCCTATGAATGAAAACAATAGTTAAAGAAGTTGTTAGAAATTGTAATATTTGTATATGGAACAAGTTATTACGATATACTCCATATGGTTAGCTTCAGACCCCAGATATGTCTTCTCAACCATGGAAGTCTATCACATAGGACTTTGTGGTTAAATTATTACTCTCAAAGGATTTTATTATAGAAATTGAATACAACGCAATACTCAATATAATAGATAGACTAACGAAATTTGCTTATATAATATTATTCAAGGAAATATGGGATGCTGAGCAATTAATATATATATTTCTAAAGGGTATAGTAAGCATATACAAAGTATTAGATGAAATAATCTCAGATCGAAACAAGCTTTTTATCTCGAAATTCTGGATTACCTTATTAGTACTTATAGGTATTAAGAGAAAGCTATTGATATCTTTCTATTTATAAACAGATGGTCAAACAGAGAGGACCAATCAGATAATAGAAGTATATCTTAGATGCTATGTAAATTATTAATAAGACAATTGAGTAGAACTATTACCTATAGCACAATTCGCATATAATACATTAGAAACAGAAACTACAAAAATCACCTTAGTACGAGCTAATTTTGGGTTTAATCCATAAGCATATAAAATCCCGATACCACAAGAAGTTAATACTAAATCAGTAATAGTATAAGTCGAATAGCTAAAAGATCTCCAAGAGCAATTAGCTCTTAATCTAAGATTTATATCTTCTAGAACAATAGCATACTACAATACAAAACATAATATAGAACCTACACTTAAAAAGGGGGATAAAGTTTATTTGCTATGATGAAACATCGAAACCAAGAGACCAAGCAATAAACTCAATCACAGGAAACTAGGACTATTCAAGATTAATAAAGTAATAGAAACGATTAATTATTAATTGAAATTATCAGATATAATAAATATTCACCTAGTATTCCATATATCCTTACTTGAACTAGTATTACTAGGAACGCCAAATACATTATTTATAGAAATTAAATCAGTCAACCCAAATGCTATATACAATATTGAAATAATATTAAACTACAAATATATTAGAAACAAGATCAAGTATTTAATCAAATAGTTAGACTACTCATATTCAGAAAACATATGAGAATTCAAGAAAAACCTTAACTATTTTGAGAAGCTATAGACATTCCACTTAAAGTATCTATATCTATCAATAAAGCCTCAAGATCCGCTTTAAACAACTCAGACAAAGAAGGATTAAAGAAATCGAAGGAAAAGGAACTAATAGAAATAGATGTAGTATCAATATTTGCTGTTTCTTCCTCAACACACTTTTTTTTAATCTTTTCCTTTTCTAATCTCTCCTTCTCCTCTGTTTCTACTAATTCATTAAAAGTTTGTAAACTACAATAAAACATTTCAGACTTACATTTCAATAGGAAACGTTTCTGCTTTCGCAACCACAGGATTTTAGCTATAGCCTTTTCCTCTTCTTGATTCAACCTCTCCTTCTATCGGGACAAACTTTCCCAGTTACTTTCAGACAGACCTTGGATATCGCATTTTTTGCTATTACGAATACATTCACTACACCACAAAGAATTAGAGGGCGAAACAATATATTTCCGACCAATGTGTTCACACAATGAGCATGAGGGCATTTCGAAACCTTTCTGTTCAATAAGACAAGCAAAACGGATTTGTTCTTTTCTTTTATTAGTATTCAGAGGAGACATAATAAAGAAGGGAAACACTACAATCATTAAAGTATATAAAAGGGAAAACGTACTAATATAAACGCTTGGGACAAGCGCTAGACTAAGAAGGGGATAGTGTTACAACGGATTAGTAATAGGCTGTAGAATCACCAACTTATAGGCTATAATGGTATTATAGGCCTTAGTGATTCAGCTGTAGTATACTGGGGGACACTAGGCACCCAAGGAAAGCCTTAGGCATGTATATAGTATTAGTCATAGGATATCCTAGAAACCTAGAATATAGTTCCTAGGACAGTAGGTCCTAGGAAAGACAGAATACAGTAAGCAAGAAGGCTTCACTAGGATTAATAATGTCCCAGGGGATTAGCCCCAGGACAAAAGAATAAGCTAGGACACCAAGAATCACGAGATTAGTGTCCCGTGATGAACAGCTCAGGAACGACAGCGCTTCAGGAGCGACCGGCTGTCCCAGCTGTCCAAGTAAGACAAAGATCTATATAAAGAAATAAGTTTCATTATAATATAGAGCTTTATATTCAAAAACAATTATTAATTTCATTACTATAGTTACAAGAATTATAATCAGTTATAATCTTATTGAATTCCTACTTAAAGTCTAGTCTAAACCATCTCGAGAGAACTCTAGACACTTCCACGTGACCCTAGAGGCAGCTCCCGTAACAAACTGCTTTAACTATACTATGACAACCCATTGACAGATCATTTCGAAAGAGATAAAATTATTAAATTATTAAAGCGAAATTATACTTAGAATAATCTATAAGAAGATACTACAAAATATATAGAAGAATATAATTCCTATTAGAGATACAAATCCAGGAGGCACAAATCGTACAGGGAATTAGATAGCCTGCCACGGCCAACCCGGCCATAGGCCGAAATCTCTATGGATTTTGTGATAGAGCTACCGTCTATAGAAAATAAAAAAAACAAGAAGTAACCCTTTGATAGTATCTTAATAATAATAAACCGATTAACGAAGATAGTGAGATATATATTATATTACAAAACAATCAATATTATTGAACTAGTATCTCTAATGTAATCCAAAGTTTTTTCCAAATTCAATATTCCTAAAGGAATTGTATTAAATAAAGAAATCATGTTCACTAATAATTTTTAGTTAATCTTCTGTTTTTATCTCAAGGTGAAACACCGGCTTAGTATTATATTCCATTTATAAACAGATGGATAAGCAAAGAGACAGAATTAAACACTAAAATATTACCTTAAGGTATATACTAGTATAAAACAAAAAAATTAGGGATCGAAATTATTTATAGCAGAATTTATATATAACAATTTAGTTCACTCAAGCTCGAATTGTTTTTTATTTTTATTATATTATGAATATAACCTAGAGCTACCCTGGAATCCTAAGGCTATAGATCCATTGGGGAAAATATTAAGTATAAAACAAAGAATAGAAATATTAAAGAAACTCTGGGAGGATCTCGGGATACTATAGGATAAGATATAAAAAGAGTAATAAAGGTATTATAATAAGAAATATAAGCAAATGTATTTTGCTATAAGAGATTAGATATTATTATCAACAAAGAATATCCGGATTAAGACTAGAGAGATCCAAAAGGGGAAGAATATAAAGAAGAAATTAAGCTTATATATAATTAGGTCATTCAAGATATTGAATATTAAGAGAAAGTATATATACAAACTAGAATTACTGAGTCTATATAAAAAACTATACAATATATTCCATATATTACTATTAGAGAAGTACAGAGCACCAAAGAATAAGGAACTATTCAACTACCCCACCAAAGAATACCTGGAGTTGGAGGAAGAAGAATTATAGAAATAAGAAATGGAAAAAATTACTGCCCATAGAAAAAAGAAGTCAGAAGACAAATACCTAATAAAATGATAGAGATAATCCAAAGATTACAATATATGATTGCCAGTATTCCCAAACCTAAAAAATATAGAAGAAATTCTGAAAGAATATAATCAAAAACACAACCGGGATAACCCCGTATTCATCAAATGCAAAAAAGAAAGACCAAAAAAATATAAGCTTCTCAATAAGAAAGATTAAAAATACTAGATATAAGAACTTATTCCTTAATGAAATAAGATAGGGCCTTGCAGACAAAAAAAATTCATTATTGTAAGATATATTAGATTAAGAAATACAAGATTAGCAAAAAGATCAGGAAAACTATTGGGAAGGAAGGGAAGATCTATGTTTTATTTCAATCAAGCATTTTGAACTCGCAATTCGTGGGTAAGAGTATTTATATAACCTAATAGAGCAGTTTCAAAAGTGGTAACATCTTTTCCTATAGCCTAGACTGGAGTAGCTACAATTTGAAGTTTGCGAAGGAAATCCTAGGAGACTGTATAAAGTTCCTAGTACTCGATAGGACAAGCTGTGGGGAACCTCTAATCACTATTGGAATATTTGAGTAGATGTTGATTAGTGGATATTAAGGCAAGGCAATTATTACTTTAGGGATTAATAAGCTGGACTAGTTTCCAAAAGCTTTGATATACTATATTCGAATCAATATCGGCAAGGTTCGTAGAATATATGGGCAAGAAGCTATCCATATTCACCCAATTGTTGAATATATCGACAACAAGCATAATATTACAAATATAGCATACTAGAAATAGAGGGATCTGGACTAGGGGTAATCAGGTGATTAATCGAGGTAAAACAATTAAGAGTAAAAAAGAAGTAAAAATCATACTTTCTTACAAGCAGCTTTCTGCCCAACACAATAGGTACAGACGTGACCCAAACCAGGCACGCATACATGGTCAGGGGCCAAGAAAAGACGTTTTATGCAGCGTAAGCAGTAATTGCGGACCGGAAGGTTCCCGGCTGTAATAGGCTTCAGGATATCAAGCAGATCGGTAGCATTTGTGTTAGCCATAATGGGGATATAGAGAAAGGAAAAGAGAAGAGCAGAAAGAAATGTTTTATGTATAGTTATCCTATACCTACGTGTTTAGTAATAACAAAAGAAAACATAAACAAAGGAAGCCTGATTGTCACATTATAGGAAGCTGCTATAACAATAATATATAACCCCAGCAACACCACCGTCAATCCCTATCAACAAAAACACATTATAGCAACTACAATAACAACATCCTTATATCATTGGGATTAAGATGATATCAGCCACTGCTCTATAACAAGCCTAATCTAAAGAGAAGAGAATAGAGGTTGGAACAAGCGCCTTCGGGACGAAGGCATGGAGGGAGGTACTGTGTCAACGCAGGACACTATTAGTCATCCGGAACCACTTCAGAGTTATCAAGGATATGGGACATGTACAACCCAAGAAGTGGGAAATAGTAAACCTTAAATCCTCAAACGATAGGATTGGCTTATAATAAGTTTATAGTGATTCAGAATAAAGGAAAAGGTTATATAAATCTATAATATCAGAATCATAGAAAAGGAAGATATAAAGTAATCGATAAAAACTTGATATTTTTCTTTTATAATTTGAGATCTATTTTTGATTTAATAAGAACAAGTTCACTACCAAGGAATTCAAGAGTGTATAGACTGCATTATACCTTTGAGGAGAAATAATCAAATAGATCCAACCATATTTGCACAATTATTTCGAGTATGATGATAAGGATTTTATATAATCTACTCAAACAATCTTCAATAGTTTTGAAGGATTTAAGACAGAGATTTATAGAATCTTCGGAAATTCCAATGAGTTAGAGATAATAGAAGATAAGATCTTTAATCTTAAATAGACAGAATCAGTATTGAAGTATACTATAGAGTTTCGAAGATATACTAGAATAATCAAGTAAAATGAAACTGTTATTATAAGTTATTATTGTAAAGAACTCAAATCAGAAGTCAGACTAAAGTTAAAAAGATCTGCTGAGAGTATAGATCTGAATAATCTAATTCAGGACTCCATCAAATCAAATAATTGTTTCTATTGATACCAACAAATCCAGAAATTATACAAACCCTAGAAAAATCAAAAGCAAGGGTGTTATCGCAAGAATGAGGATAGGCTATGATATAGTCCATAAGGATGTAGAGATTCTATAAAACTAGACGCTATGTATCACACAAGCGGAAATAATGATTCAGAGAAGAAACAAAAACGAGAAAACAACTTATACTTTGAATATGGAAAAGTAGGGTACCAAACAACAAATTGCAGAAGTAAGAAGACAGAAGGAAAAAAGGGTAGTTTTAAATCTAAGTTCGATAAGGGCCAACTCAATACTACCTTTGCAATCTAAGAAGATATAATTATAATTGGAAACACTAATACTTTCATTAGTGAAGAATTTCAGCGATTACTCAAGGAATTATTACAAAACCAGGAGGGCATAAATACTATAGACTTATGAGAACAAGAGTATTTCCAAACCCTAACACTTTTTGTAACAGGAGAAAGCCCTCAAAAGGAGGCAGAAGGAAGTCCTCAGAATAATACAGAAGCAGAACACACTATACTAAGCTGGACTACTTATTATAATGAATTCTGCGGAATTCACCAATCAAATAAAGAAGCAATCAAATAATTTCTTAAGAAAAGAAAGGCTAAGAACCATTAAGCTAAGAGAACTTGTAAGGAGCAAGTTATATAGTAATTGAATGCTATAGGACAAGTAAAACAAATATATTATAAGGTTAAGATAAATGGATATATATAAGCAGCCATAATAGACTCAGGGGCTATAGGAAATTTTATTACACCAGAAGCTATGAAGTACTTAGGAATACTATTCCAGACGAAATAGTACCCCTATTGATTGCAGTTAGTTGATGAGCAGCTAATAGGATCTGACGGAAAGATTTCGCAGGAGACACAATCAGTACAAATAAGTATAACCCAGTATACAGAGATTATCCAGCTTGACATTATGCCATTGGGCTAATAATAGATTATTTTAGGAATGTCATGGTTAAAGGCATATAATCCCAGAATAGATTGGTCATAAGGAATAGTAATGTTTAATTAGTGTAAAAGTGGTTACGGAAATACACTAAAAGCGTCCACGAAATGTAATATATGTTAAGGAGAATTGAATATAAATAATATTGGCAATATAGAATACTCAATTCAGGGTTCTTTGTTAAGAGTGAAGGCTAATACATCTTCTCTATAAATGCAGAAATTAATGATATGGTACAAAATCGTAATCGAGGCAAAAGAAAAATCTATAATGTCAGAACAGTATAGAAAATATAAATAGGTTTTTAAAGAACCAGGGATCCATAAAATTTTACTAGAACACAAATCGTGGGATTATGAGATAATATTGGAGGAAGGCAAGATGTCTGTATACACCCCAATTTATTTAATGTCAGCCAATAAGCTAAAAACGCTTAGGGAATATATTGATGACAATTTAGCCAAGGGATGGATTAGAGAATCTATGTCCCAAGTGGCAAGTCCAACTATGTGGGTATCAAAGAAGGATGGTACTAAGAGACTAATTGTGGACTATAGAAAGCTCAATACGCTTACCAAAAAGGATCGATATCTATTTCCATTAGCTACGGAATTAAGAGATCGATTAGGTGGAGCAACAATATTCACTAAGATGGACCTACGCAATGGTTACCATTTGATTAGAATAAAGGAAGGCGAGAAATAGAAAACCGCTTTCAAGACAAGATGTAGACTATATGAGTATTAGATTATGCCATTCGGGCTAATAACACGCCAGCTACTTTTATAAGGTTAATAAATAATGTACTATTATAATATTTGGATACTTATTGTATATACTACTTAAACAATATCCTAATATATTCAGACAGCGAAATCCAATATATTAAGAACATTAACAATATCCTTGAATATTTAGCTAAGGCTGATTTACTGTGTAAGTTAAGTAAATGCGAATTCCACATTATAGAAATAGAGTTTTTGGGATTCATCATATCAAGCCAAAGGTTCAAAATGAGTGAGAATAAGGTTAAGACAATGTTCAAATGGAAGTAGCCAAATACAATCAAAGAGTTACAGTTCTTTCTAGAATTTGTCAACTTCTACCAAAGATTTATTAGAGGTTATTCGGGATTACAATATTCTTAATCAATCTAACCAAAAAGGATTAAGAAAGTTTCGAATGGATTATCAAAGCACAGGAGTTATTCAATATACTTAAACAAGTAGTAATAAAGGAGCTAATATTGTTAACATTCGACTCTGAGAAGCTAATTATAGTGGAAACGAATTCCTCTGATTTCGCTATAGGAGTAGTTCTAAGCCAACCAGGTCAGAATGGGAAATAGCAACCAATCACATTCTACTCTAGAAAACTATTACTAGCCGAATTGAATTACGAAATATATAATAAAGAATTATTGGTGATAGTCGATGTATTCAGAGAATGGCGAGTTTATTTGGAAGAATCAAAATACTTAGTATAGGTGTATATAGATCATAAGAACTTGGTTTACTTTATCACAACGAAGTAGTTAAATAGACAACAGATCAGGTGGTCAGAGACTATGGCCAATTACAATTTCAGAATTTCATATGTCAAAGGATCAGAAAACGCTAGAGCTAATGCTTTCAGCCGAAAACCAAAATATTAAGAGAATAAGTTGTATGAATTATATACTATGTTCAAGAAGAAAGGCGAATCACTGGTTTATAATGCATTATAGCTTGTAGCTACTCACATATTGGAAGACGATCATTTCAGAAACCAAATCCAATTATATTACGATAAGAATACTACAGCTATATGTATACATAAGGTAATAAAACCCGGATTCACCATAGAAAACGATATTATATATTTTTATAGAAAAGTATACATTCTGAGTCAAATGACTAAGGAATTCGTGATGGAACAACATAGATTACCAACACACAAACATTAAGGAATTGCAAGGACATTTATAAGAATACGGGAAATCAATTATTTCCCATGAATGAAAATGATAGTTAAAGAAGTTATTGGAAACTATAATATCTGTATACAAAACAAATCATTACAACATACCCCATATAGTTAGCTCCAAACCCCAAACATATCTTCTCAATTATGAAAGTTCATTATATAGGACTTTGTAGTTAAATTATCACTTTTAAAAGATTTTATTATAGGAATTGAGTATGACACAATACTCAATATAATAAACAGACTAACGAAATTTGCATATATAATACCATTCAAGGAAATATGGAATACTGAGCAATTAGCATATATATTCCTTAAGATTATAGTAAGTATATACAGAGTATTAAATAAAATAATCTCGAATCGAGATAAGCTCTTTACCTCGAAATTCTGGATTACCTTATTAGCACTTATGGATATCAAAAGAAAGTTATCGACATCTTTCCATCTATAGATAGATGATCAAATAGAAAGGACAAATCAAATAATGGAAGTATATCTCAAATACTATATAAATTATCGACAAGACAATTAGATAGAGCTATTACCCATGGCACAGTTCGCATATAATACATTGAAAACGGAAACCATAAAAATCACACTAGCACAAGCTAATTTTAGGTTTAACCCTCAAGCTTATAAAATTCCGATATCATAAGAAATTAATACTGAATTAGTAATTATATAAGTTAAACAATTAAAAGACCTTTAAAAGCAGTTAGCTTTTGATCTAAGATTCATATCAGTTAAAACAGTAGCTTATTATAATACGAAATATAGTATGAAATCTACACTTAAAGAAAGAAATAAAGTTTATTTGCTGTAACGAAATATTGAAACCAAGAGATTAAGCAACAAGTTCAACCATAGGAAACTAGGATCATTCAAGATTGACAAGGTAATAGAATCAGTTAATTATTGATTAAGATTACCAGATATAATGAATATTCACTCAGTATTCCATATATCCTTACTCAAACCAGTATCATTAGGAGCGCTTAATACGCTATTTACAGAAATCGAATCAGTCAACCCAGAATCTATATATAATATTGAAACAATACTAGATTGCAAATATATCAGAGGCAAAATCAAATATTTAATCAAATAATTGGACTACTCATATTCAAAAAATATATAGGAACTCAAAAAGAATCTCAGCTGTTCTGAGAAATTATAGGCATTCTATTTGAAATACCCACATCTACCAATAAAGCCTCAAGCTTGGTATCAGATAATGGAGGCAATGAAGAGTCGAAGAAGTTAAAGAAGAGGGAATTATTAGGAATAGGCGTAGTAGTATTTATTATCTCTTTGTTCACATACTCCTTTTCTAACTTCTCCTTCTCTTTTGTTTTCATTAGCTTATCAAGAGTTTATAAATCACGACAAAGCATTTCGGATTCACACTTTAACAAAAAACACTTCTATTTTTGAAGGCAAAGGATTTTGGTTATTGTTTTCTGAGAAATACTAATCACGCATTCCTTCTTTTCATTCAATTTGATCTTTTGATAATCCAGATTATTCTAATTATTCTTTATAGGATCACAAACATCATATTTCTGTCCTTAACGAATATACTCGGTACACCGCAAGGAACTCAAAGAAAAAATAATGCATTTACATCCTTGGCATTCATGTAGAGAACAAAAAGACATTTCGAAACCACAGGATTCAATAAGACAAGCTAAATGTAATCTTTTCTTTTATTTGTGAAAATTGTTAGTTATATTGAATAAGAAAAGATTATAAAACAACAATATTCTAAGTGGGGTAATATATTCTATATAGACGCTTGAGACAAGTGCTAAACTAAAAAGGGGATAGTATTACACTAATAGTTAGGAGCATTGCGTTATATAACTTTCAGTACATGATGGAGCGTCAGGGAGCATTAGTGTTTTTGGAGTGTAGTGCGATCTATTGTGATCCATTATATTAAGAGGTCCTAGAGATTAGTATACTAAGGACAAAGGTTTATATAAGGAATGAGATTTCATTATAATATAGAGCTTTGTGCTCAAGAATAATCATTAGTTTTATTACTATAGTTACAAGAATTGTAATTAGTTATCACCTTATTGAATTCCTACTTGAAGTCTAGTCTAAACCACCTCGAGAGATCTCTAGATACTTCCACGTGACCCTAGAGGCAGCTCCCGTAACACTTTTACTCATTCCCCGGTACCTTCTCGGCATATTCCCTATTACTTAACCCTGACACTTTTATACAAGCAAAACAAGTATATATAATGTGGAAGTACTTTTCACTGAATATAAATCTGTCCTCTGGACCCGCATTAAGGCACTCGAGATCGATAAGAACCTGTTCCGGCTATCACGCTAACCGCTGACTCAAAGTACAATAATAATAATAGTGAAGACCTAGGAGAGGTAATCAATAGTCAATATTTTGAAGATCACTTCGAAAAAACATATAACACAATGAACGTATATTCATTGGCTATAATACAATCCGCGCATTAAACATTTTTATTAAAAGAGAAAGATTAGTAATCATTTTTTGTACTTAAATTATTCGTTTAAAGCAAGTTCAAGGCGAACTCTACAAAAGAGGGAGATAGTATTACGATATACACATGATCGCGTCCGATCGGGCTAGTACGATACTAAGCTTCGAGCCGATCGTATATATAGCTCTGTAATACGCTCTCTTTAGATCTATAGCTTTTAATTCTAAGATTAATCTCTAAATGTTTGTTAGATTTGTTACAGGCGATCTCCGATCGGCTTTGTAATACATCTGAGCTCGATATTATTCAATAAAAATAAACAATATTAACGTAATGTATGAGGAACTCGGACATATGAGGAACTCGGATACTTTTTCAATTATTCTACATGCGATCTTGTTCTACAAGCTATATAATCCTCTAATTCCAATTTTGAATCATTTGAACTATTCTTTAGCTCTTCTTTTTTAATCTCTTTTTCTGATTCTTCAATTGAACATTTACATAACCATTCTCATAGCTTTTTTTCCTTTGGTTTTTTCTCCGTCTCATATACTATTTTTAGTACTTCCTTAGTACTAAAAACAAATTAACCCTATAATTTGACTCTTTTGTCTTTAATTCTCTTCTTTCGAATTTCAATTACCTTCTGAGTATTAAAGAGCTGTTTTCGAAGTAGGGCTATTTCAGTATTTTGAGATTCTATAAGCCTAGTCATTCTTTTAACATATCGACGAGTTGACAATGCAGGAGAATCACTACTTGCTAGAGCTATATTAAAGATCTGATTTGTTTGCCTTAATTCTATCCTATTTGAAGGAGAACTCCTGAGTATAGATAAGTCTAGATCTTGATTAAGGATTCTCATTTGTGGAGTAGAAGATTATTAAAAGGAGTTAAATAATAATGATTCGAGTACTTTTCGTGGGGCAAAAGGTACTAAACCAGCTCCTCTCTAGCTGGTTTTAACATTAGAAGAATTCAATGCTTTTTTTCTAATATTTTGAAAGAGTTCTATCTATTCAGCTCTTTGGATTCGTTTTACACCAGCTCGAGAATATCGATCGACCTCTAAAGCATGATATCGTTTCATTGGCCCATACATCGCAATATCAAGTGGCTGAAGCAAGTGAGAGTAATGAGGAGGTAATATAAGTAAATCGATATTATTCTTTATACAGAAAGCAATAAAGCTACCTGTAATATGGCTTGAATGGCCATCCATGATCAAAAGTCGAGGTCGGTCACCTGACACTTTCTTGGATTCTGATTCGAAAACCCTTTTTAGTCATTCTAATCCATGACTATTTGAGGTCCATTCATTTATACTAGTAGAGAACTATCAGCTTTGAAATATGTCCTTTGGAATCCATGCAGAATTCGTATTCTGAGCCTTGAAAATAACTATAGGTGATAGAGCATTTCCAGTTGTATTAATACATTCAAATGCAATTATCCATTCTTGCTTACCAGCTGTAACTTTTCAATTCGATTTCTGAGTAGAATTCATTATAATACGCGTACTTTGAGTACTTTCAACTTCAAATCCGGTTTCATCCATATTATACATATCATCTAATTCATACTTTCACTCAATGAGACGCATGCGAAACGCATTAAACCAAGCCTGAATATTCTCCGGAGTTGCTTCTTTAGCCCGATTAGACTCTAATTAATGTGAATAGTATATCTTAAGTTCTAAATATTGTTTTTGGAATCTATAGATTTATTTGTAATCTATAAATGGAATTTCTAGTGAGGTAGGATTTCGAGATAATATAACCCAAACATATCAAAAACGAATTTCGTTAGTTATTTCCTTTATCAATATAGGTGTAGTAAGGAATCCAGTAATAGTAAGTTATAAAATCCATTGTACAAGAATATTTTCTTCTACGTTTGAAAGAATTTGAGTTATTTCGTAGATTTGGGAACATATTTTCTTCCCAGTCAGCCTATCAGCTAGGGTAGACTTAGGAACTTCAAAATGCTTTGCAGTCTTTCTAATTGATTTAAATTCTTTCAATTGAAATGCAATTATAGCCTTTTGAAGCCTCTCTTCAATTTGAGCAGGTATAGAAGGTGATTGGGTATGTATAATAAAAGTTATTACAGTTTCAAGTTAGTGATGGGCTAAAAGTGTTCGAGTTCCCTATATGTTCGAGTTCCCCATACGTTACGTTATATAAATATCGAATATATCAAATAATATATTAAAAATGCTCAAATAATAACTTTAAATATTTTAATCACTATATATTATTTTTTACTTGAATTATAAATCAATTATTAATACGATTCTATATTTTATTATACCAATCAACTCTTCTAAACCAAAACTATTGTTTAACTTGATAAAAAATCAAATTAATCGAAATTCTAGTTTTTACCGATTTTAGGTGTTAACGACTATATATATACTCTTTATTAAAAGGAATAGAAGTTACCGGTACTAATCACGTGTCGTGATTAGTAATACGGTTACCTAAACAGGCTAGATTAGACGAACCATAGGCAGGCATA
>PQXI01000441.1:0-18125 GCA_004786145.1 Botrytis paeoniae | reverse complement strand
ATTCCATCTACTATGTGTAGCCATTTAGGATTGCTTTAGTTCTATGGTATATGCGAAGGCTTTTCTTGTATGACCTCTACCACCTTCTACTCTTTTACAGTATCATAAAAGCGGGAATGATAATTTAGAGAAGAAATGAAGACGAGAAAATAATTTATACTTTGAATATGAAAAAGCAGGGCATTGGGTAATAGAATGTTGAAGTAAGAAAATAGAGGATAAAAAGGGTAACTTTAAAAATAAGTTCGACAAAGGTTAACTTAATGTCATCTTTATGCTACAATTGTGTATTGTTAGTATAACAGGGCTAGTCACGCCACCATCAGCTTACGAAGTAGAGCTCGAAGAAGAAAAAGAGATCGAATGCCTCTTATAGGTAAACAAAAACCCGCAATTAGGAGAATTATAAACTATTCGACAAATCGATTAATAGAATCGTCATATCTGAAGATTTGAAGATACAGATAAAGAAATTATCAATTATAACCTTAATATAATGGATGTCGAAGAGAGTAAAACTTACAAGATCCAATATATCGATTAATACCAAATTCTATGGTTCAGAATTACTACAAATTCATTCTTCTTGAAGAGAATTAGTAATGAATATTTAGAATGGCTAGGCCAAGGGGAGCTATAAGAAGTCTTTTATTATTATACGTTGGAGAACAATAAGGATCAGATTCTGTTTCTTTATAAAAAGATTGGAGAAGAGTACTATGTCCAGGCCTAGGTCATACTATCACTACTAATGATAGGGACGGTGATGAGAGTAACCTAAGGGACATATCGATATACCCTGTGGAAGGATTTATTCAATAATAAAACCAGATCAGGAATCAGCGCCATCTATCTAGGAGAAAAAGAGCCTCGGCGGATAACACTAAAGAATAAGATCATCCAGAATAACGAAAATAAGCAAATTACATTACAACTGAATACTATAGGACAAGTAGAACAAATATATTACAGAGTCAAAATAAACGAACAAATATAGTAAGCCATAATAGATTCAGGGGCTATAGAAAATTTTATTACATCAGAAGTTACAAAATACTTGGGAGTCCTACTCCAGAAAAAACAAAATCCCTACCAATTGCAGCTAGTTAATGGACAGTTAATAGAATCTGATAGGAACGTTTCACAGGAGATATGATTAGTATAAATGAATATGATCCAATATTCGAAGATTATATAGTTTGATGTTGTACTATTGGGCTAATAATAGATTATTTTAGGAATATTATGATTGAAGGTATATAATCCTAGAATAGATTGGTTATAAGGAATAGTGACATTTGATTAATATAAGGACAATTATAACAATACATTCAAAGTATCCGCGAGATATAATACACATCAAGAAGAATTGAATACAAACAACACCGGCGATGTAGGATACTCAGTTCAGAGTCCTCCATTAAAAGCAAAGGTCAGTACACCTCCTCTACAAATACAAAAGCCAACGATACAGCAGAAAATCGCAATCAAGGCAAAGGAGTTTATGATACTAAAACAGTACAAGAAATATGAATATGTTTTTAAAGAATTAGAGATCTATAAGGCTTTATCAGAACATAAGCTATAGGATCATGAAATAATATTGGAGGAAAGCAAGATGCCTATATATACCCCAATTTATTTAATATTAGCCGATAAGCTAAAAACGCTCAAGGAATATATCAATAACAATTTGACCAAGGAATAGATCAGAGAATTCACATCCCAAATAGCAAGTCCAATTATATGGATACCTAAGAAAGATAGTACTAAGAGATTAGTTGTAGACTATAGAAAGCTCAATACACTTACAAAGAAGAATCGATATCCACTTCCATTAGCTACGGAATTAAGAGATCAATTAGACAGAGCTACAATATTCACCAAAATGAATCTACAAAATGAGTACTACTTGATTAGAATGAAGGAAGGCAAGGAATGGAAAACCGCTTTTAAAACAAGATACAGGCTATACGAATATCAAGTTATATCATTTGAGCTAACTAACATACCAACTACTTTCATAAGACTTATAAACAATATATTATTATAATACTTGGATACTTATTATATATACTATTTGAATAATATTCTAGTATATTCAAACAACAAGGTTTAACATATCAAAGATATCAATAACATTCTTAAGAATTTAGCTAAAACTGATTTGCTATATAAACTAAGCAAATATGAATTCTATATCAAGGAAACAGAATTCTTAGGGTTTATTATATCAAACCAAAAGCTTAAGATAAACAAAAATAAGATCAAGGTAATGCTTGAATAGAAGCAGTTAAATATGATTAAAGAATTATAGTCCTTTCTAGAATTTGTTAACTTTTACTAAAGATTTATTAGAGGTTATTCAGAGATTATTACATCCTTAATCAATCTAATCAAGAAAGATCAAGGAAGTTTCGAATGGATTATCAAGGCACAGGAATCATTCGATATACTCAAACAAGTAGTAGCAAAAGAACTAATATTATTAACATTCGATCCTGAGAAGCCAATCATAGTGGAAACGGATTCCTCAGATTTCGCTATAGGCGCAGTTTTGAGCCAACCAGGCCAGAATGAGAAATAACAACCAATCACATTCTACTCTCGAAAACTATCACCAGTCGAATTAAATTACGAGATATACGACAAAGAATTACTGGTAATAGTCGATGTATTTAGAGAATGACAAGTTTATTTGAAAGAATCAAAATATCTAGTATAAGTGTATATAGATTATAAGAACTTAGTTTACTTCACTACAACGAAGTAGTTAAACAGGCGATAGGTTAGATGGTTGGAGATTATAACCAATTATAATTTCAAGATTTCATATGTTAAAGAATCAGAAAATGCTAGAGCCAACGATTTTAGCCGAAAACTAGAATATCAAGAAAATAAGTTGTATAAATTATTACAATATTTAAGAAAGAAGGCGAATCACTAGTTTACAATATATTATAACTTACAGTTACTCATATATTAGAAGACAATCATCTCAAAAACCAAATCCAATCACATTACGACAAGAATACTATAGCTATATGCATACGCAAGACAATAAAACCAGGATTTATAATAGAAAACGAAATCATATACTTTTATAGGAAAGTATATATTCTGAGTCAAATAATCAAGGAATTTGTAACGAAACAATATAGATTGCTGGTACACGGACATCAAGGGATTATAAGGACATTTACAAGAATCTGGGAAATTAATTATTTCCTACGAATAAAAACAATAGTTGAAGAAGTTATTGGAAATTGTAATATCTGTATACAAAACAAGTCATTACAATATGCTCCGTATGGATAGCTTCAGATCCTAGATATACCTTCTCAATTATGAAAATCTATTACATAGGACTTTGTAGTTAAACTACTACTTTCAAAAGATTCTATTATAAGTATTGAATATAACGCGATACTCAATATAATAAATAGACTAACAAAGTTTGTATATATAATACTATTCAAGGAAATATAGAATGCTGAGCAACTAGTATATATATTCCTTAAGATTATAGTAGGCATATATAAAGTATTAGATAAGATAATCTCGGATTGAGACAAACTTTTTACCTCGAAATTCTGGGCTATCTTATTAGTACTCATAGATATTAAAAGAAAATTATCAATAGCCTTTTACCTACAGACAAATGATCAAACAAAGAGAACCAATCAAACAATGGAAGTATATCTTAAATGCTATATAAATTATTGACAAAACAATTAGGTAGAGCTATTACTCATAATACAATTTGTATATAATACATCGGAAATGGAAATTATAAAGATAATATTAATATATATTAACTTTGGGTTTAATCCTAAAGTATATCAAACACTAATACTATAAAAAGTTAATACCAAATCAGTAATAATACAAGTCGAACAATTGAAAGATTTGTAAGAGTAGTTCGCTCTTGACCTAAGATTTATTTCTTTTAGAACAGCAGTCTACTATAATACGAAACGTAGTATGAAACTTACGCTTAAAGAGGGGGATAAAGTTTATTTACTATAACAAAACATTGAAACCAAAAGACTAAGTAATAAACTTAACTATAGAAAACTAGAACCATTCAAGATTAATAAAATAATAGGAATAGTTAACTATTGATTGAAATTATTAGATATAATGAATATTCACCCAGTATTCCATATATCCTTATTCGAATCAGCACTACTAGGAACACCAAATGCGTCATTTACAGAAATCGAATTAATCAACCCTAACGCTATATACAACATTGAAATAATATTAGATTATAAATATATTAGAGGCAAAATCAAGTATTTAATTAAATAATTAGACTATCTACATTCGGAAAATATATAGAAACTTAAAAAGGATCTTAGCTGCCCTAAAAAACTATAAACATTCTATCTGAAGTATTTATATCTACTAATAAAGCCTTAATTTCAGTGTTAGATAGTGAAGACAATGAAGAGTCAAAAGCAAAAAAATCATTACTAGCAATAAAGAAAGAATTAGAAGCTTACTCCTTTTCTCTTTCAATATACTTATTCTCCAACCATTACTCCTCAGCTTCAAACTCTTTAAAAACTTTAATAATGTGAAGATTATATTGAAACATTTTCTTAGCCTTCTCTCGTAAGATTCGCTGTTGATGATGAAGTCGAAGAATCTTAGCTATGGCTTTTTCCTTTTTATGACGAAAACGGTTTTCTTCGGAATTAATATGGGATCAGTCACTAGTAGAATGATTGTATATATTACAACAATCATTACTTACATTCTTTATATATTCACTACAATATACAGCATTTGAAAAAACTTAGTATTTAAGGTTTTTCTCTAAATATTGATTATACTTGTAAGATATAACAACACCTTTTTCTTTGAAACAAAAGTAAATATTTTAGCAACTAATAATAGATTTGGAAGTACGAATGATGGATATCACAAATACTATAGAAGAAATGAATCAAATGGGGAAACTAGCTATATAGACACTTGGGATAAGCGCTAGTCTAGGAAGGGGATAGTATTACAGAGGTACTCGCATTGTAACATGGATTATAAGATAAACCTAAGGTCTTAATGTTGGAACCTACGAAAATAGTACTATAAGAATAATTGAATTAAAGAATAACTAAAGATAGAGGTAATTAGATAAGTAATTAGTGATTAAAAGATAGATATCTATCTTTTATTATTATCTATTCTATAGTAGGTATAGGGTAAGTAACAGTTACAGGTTATCTAATAAGTATAGATTAAATAAGTAGTAATACTATTGGAAGTCATGGGAGGGGTATTATATAATGAGTCATTCCATCGATCCCATCGATTATTATTAATAGAATTAGTAGGATTCTATTACTCCTATTACTCCTAATAAATAAGATTAATAGGATAATAGAGAATAAAGGTTTATATAAGGGCATAAGTTTTATTATAATATAGAGCTTTATACTTAAAAACAATTATTAGTTTTATTACTATAGTTACGAGAATTATAATCAATTATAATCTTATTGAATTCCTATTTGAAGTCTAGTCTAAACCACCTCGAGAGAACTCTAGACACTTCCACGTGACCCTAGAGGCAGCTCCCGTAACATACTAGAAAAAGACGAAGAGTATTCAGTCGAACTATAGAAGCAAATGTTTTATTATAATCTTTCCCTAGACCTTAACTAAAACCTCAAGTCATTAATCATACTTTGAATCTTTTTATTGTATCATTCTTGGTTTTCATAGTAAAGATTCATTTGGTTGAGATCAGATTATTCCCTTATGGGAGGATGAATTCTTCCCAGGTATTGTTTTTGACTAGAGAGTCAACTTCCTCTTGAACTACTGCTTACTACTCCTTTCCATATTCCTTGTCTGTCACAGCTTCCTTATAAATCTTAGGGATTTTGATTCTCAATATCTTATTTACAGATAGTACTATATTATTATTTTCAGGGGTATTTATAAGTATAGTTATGAGATAAGAAGTAATTATATTCTGTATTCTTTTATTATTTTATAGAGTGCTTGGAATTATTATTATAGCTTATTCGATCTGTTTATTAAGTAGCTTATTTGATATAGTAAGAAATAATCGAATTATCTTAGAAATTCCCTACTCTTCTTAATTATTCATATTTATATTCCTTTTCCTCTTATAAAAATTGTACCTCGTTTTTAAGGGCTGATCTCGTGATTTATAACTTTGCCCATTTTAAGTAAAGTTATATTTAATGAGTGAAATTAAGATAAAAGTCGGGAATATATTAATAATAGGATTTTCAGAAGCTTCTTTAAATGTACTTGATATTTCTTCTATTTGCTTTAGCAGATCGAGTGTTACTTTTAGTACATTTAGTGTTTCCCCTGCCCATTCTAATAAATCAAGTAGTAAATTAGGGATAGAAAAGATATTACTATCTTTGTCTTTATTAAAGCAGGGAATGCTTTCTTTATTAGTTTCTCTAGATAATTATATTTCGATAGAGTCTGGGATTACTAAATTAGGTGAGATTAATGGATTGATCTGATTAAATAATACTTCTAATGGGAACTTCGATTTACTATGAGATTTTCGGTCTGATTCGATATTCTTTGTTCCTTGAGCTCCAGTAGTATAATTCCTGAGTTTCAAATTCATATCCCCGCTTTTATAATTCTCATTAATTATAACTCACAAAGATCGGTAGGTATAGTTTAATTCAGGTGAGTATACTTTTATATACTTAATTATATTCTTTGAGTATTCTAAGAATATTCTGAGTCTTGTAATATCACATAGTTTGTTATATTTCTGTTCATTTGAGATTGTTTTAGGATTGATATAAGCATAGTATTAATTCCCCTAAATCTTATATTTATTAATATCTGATATAATACTAGTAAATATCTTTAATAAACTTCAATCAATCCCATTTGAGTCTGATCTAATACTAATATGGTTTTGGATATATGCATTATATTCTATAGCTTTATCCTAGAATTCTAGTGATAGATAGGTTTCTTTTAACATTACTCTCATATTAGCCTTTGCTATACGGATATTGCGTTTGGCTGGGCCGTTTTGATATGATGATATTATTACTGTAACCTTTGATTATACTCCAGATTTCCATTCTCAAATTAATTATAATAATTCTAGCGTATTGTTTATTCTAGCGACAATCACTGATACTCCTATACTGAGCTCGATTTCTTGTTTCTATTCTTTCAGTAAAAGAATCGCATTACTTTTATATCTCAAAGGGATAATTTAGTTTACTCTTATTGCACTATCAATAATAAAAATGAAATATTTGTATCCTCAAATAAATCTTAGAAAGAGATCAGCAATATCAAAATGAATCAATTCTAATTTCTTGGACTTTCGAGTACTCAATTTATTCGGAATTCTATTGATTATCTTTATAAGGGAATAGATATCACATATATCAAGGGATAAGGGGATCTTAATAGGCTTTTGAAGTATAATTACTTTATATAGATTTCTGATTTTATTAGAATCAAGATAATTAAAATATCAATACCAAATTAGATATCTTTCCTTTTCTAACATTATTAATTCTTCAGAAATATCCTTTGTATCATCTAAGATCTTAGTAAATAATATAGAGTCTTTATATTCTGATTTTATATACGAAATAATATATATTTCATCTTTCATTTTGGTTTCAATGATCTTATTATTCTTATTATCTTTTGATATGAAATATATCTTTTTAAGATTAAATCTCTCTTTGAGTTCTATCTCGTAGATTCTCTTAGTAGAAAGTAAATTAATTCCTAATTCTAGTATATATAAAATTCTATTCAAAATTATTCTTGATCTGTTTTTACACATCATATTTATTATCCCTTTTTTGTATAAGTATATAGCTCCCTTATCAACTACTATCTTTCATTGTGATATAATAGTTAGAATCCTGAAAAGAGAATATTGGTCAGACATATATAAAGTAACACCAGAATCAGTATATTATAGGGATAGAAATATCTTATTAATAATCTCTTCAGTAAAATGGTAATGCTTGGAATTAGAGTTATCGCTACTTTTATTATTAGTACTTTCTATTAAGCTTGATTCGGCTATATAAGCTTTATAGTTGTATTTCTCTTTCTTTTCGATTCGAGAAGGGGAAATTGATTGTTATTACTTCTTCTTATGTTTTATATTATATGTTAAGAGATATCTTATATATCTAAATAAAGAATATTTCTATATTAAGTGTTCTATTTTATTATAGAGTTTATAGATATCGGGTATATTTGACTTCAAATCTGTATCTAGATTCTAATAAAGATTGTAATATGAATTGTCTTTATTTCTTTTAGTAATATATATTATCTCTATGGAATTCTTAATTTCAACTTTCTTAACTTATAAATGTTTGATCTTTTGATTGATTATTAGAATATTACTAATAATGCGTATTATATTGATAGTAATTTTGTATTCATTTGAGAGAGATATAATCAGATTTTGGAAGAATGATTTATTAATATATATAGTATTAGTAAAGGAGTCCATAGATATAAGTCTTCAATAAAGCTCCTTGAGTTTATTCTAGATATTAATAATTGTTATATCAAATGTATCTTCTAATTGAAAAATGAAATTCTTGATTTTGAAAAGATATTCATCCGTGATAATATTATTGATCTAGGTGTATTTGATTATAAGATAATTCTAAAGTTCTTTTATTGTATTATATTCATTAATTAAGGCTTTATTATTATTAGAGAGTGAATAATAGATATAAGATAGTGCATTTGCTTTATTCTTAAGGAATATAGCTTTCTTTTTGATATTGAGTTGAATGAATATAGTTTTGTTATCTTCGAATAGATTTAATTCCTTAAAACCTTTTACTAAGATATTATCAATACTAGTCGTGACTTGTATATATTCGTATAGTGTCTTCTTATAGATATAGAATATAGCTTTCCCTTGAAGTTGAATCCTTATCTGATGGGTCCATCGCTTGTGGTTTTTTTGAGTGAGGAAAGGAATATGCTTGGAATAATCCTTACACTTGATATTATTATTTATTGTGATATCGAATAGGTGAAAATATTGTTAGTATGGGGTATTTTTGCGTATGTTACAACTTTGCTAATTTGAGGCAAAGTTGTATAATGATTTAAGATGTATGTATATATAATACTTCTTTAAAAGAAGAGTACGATATATATAATGATTATGTTACAACTATCGCTCAATAGTTCTCTTGCTATGCTAGATGAAATTTTGATCGACTTAGTCCTTATAAAGAACTTGTTTATCGTTGATCTCTACTTAGATTGTATAGACTTTATTGAATAATCTTCGATTATAGTCTTACTATAGAACATTAAGCTTTATAATCTATTAAAATAAAAATGATAGAATAGTGGTTGTATGTATTATTGACTATGTAGATTGACTTATAAAACCTAGAATCTAGACTATAAAGTGAAAGATATATATATGTGTACATATGCCATATTACATGTGATATGGCACGTAGTACATATCGTATATTTCCAATAAGATCAATATTAAGTTCTATTATAAGTTATAGAATATTCTCTATAACTTGTGAACTCCGATTGAGATTTATTTAAAGGATTCGAATATTGGTATAACTCATTAATAAATATTATTCGATTTTTATTGAATAGCTTGATAGGTTTTATATATTTTCGAATTTGTTATATAATTCCCTTAGTAATTCGAGTATTTCACTACTATATACTGATAGGACTTTCCTTTGATATTATATATTATATTAAAATAAGAGTGGTAGAATAGTAATTGTATGTATTATTGACTATATAGATTGACTTATAAGACCTAGAATCTAGACTATAAAGTGGAAGATATATATATATATATACGTGCTATATCACATGTGATATGGTACGTGGTATATATCGTATATTTCTAATACTCCCCTAGAGAGATTACTCTCTCCTAGCTTCTATAGTTAAACCTTATTCTATTATAAGACCTAGCATATCCTTGAACCTTTCGAATATTACTCTAGCGCATAGCTTTGTTAGTCTATCTACAGCCATATCTTTAGTATTGACATAGCTAGTATTAGCTAGTTGTTTCTCAATTAGATTTCTAATAAAGTAGTAGTATATGTCAATGTGCTTCGATCGCTTGTGTAGGTGAGAGTTTTTAGTTAGGGCTAATATTCCTTGGTTATCACCTAGTATCTAGATTACCTTTTTATTACTAATATACTTCGAGCGTTTCAAGTCCTTTAGTAATTAAACTAGTTATTAGCCTTGTTTCATAAACATAGCTGTCGAAATGTACTCTGCTTCTGTACTTGATGTCGCTACAGACGTTTGCTTCTTGCTTGCCTATGAGATTAGTCCATTATAGAATATTACTACATCTCCCGAAATGCTTTTTCGATTAGCTTTATTGGATGCCCAATCTGCATCTGTATAGACTTTAATGGTATCCTGTGGGAGGTTGTAATCTTTATATATAGTCGGCTGGATTCCCTCAGGCTTGAAGCGTAGCTTCTGTTTGATGATTGATCTTAAATATCTCATAAGGTTTTTGAGTACAATATTATAATGCTTTACTGGATTGGATATAGCCTGCGCTAATCTTCCAAGGCTGAAAGCGATATCTGGTCTTATATAAACCATAGGATGAATTATACTGCCAATCGCTTGCTGGTACTTATGAATATCTGTCAATTCGTTATCTGAATGTGTAGGTCATAATTGACTGTAATCAGATATTAGTATCTTTCTTGATGTGTATTGACTATAGAGAATTCCGAACCGTGTGAGCAAAGCATCTAAATACTCTTCTTGATCCATCGTTAGAGTTCTTTCTTTTCTGTTTCGGATAATGCGAACTCCTAAGATCTTACTAATCTCCCTCAGATTCTTAGTATTAAAGCAAGCAGAGAGTTTTTGATAGAACCATTCAATGTCTTGTTTCTGCACTGCAGCTATAACAATATTATCTACATATACTAATAATATTAGATTCATTTAGTGATTAGTATATAAACAGGGATCGGCCTGGCTTTGTATAAATCTGGTTTCTAATAGATACTCTTTCAATAATAAACTCCAATCTCTACCAGCCTGCTTCAAGCTGTAAAGACTGCGGAGTGTATAAAGAATATACTCTTGTTTTATTTGTACTCCTTGAGGGGGGGCTAAATAGATTTCCTCTTTCAAATATAATTCAGTGAAGGCATTCTTGATATCAAAATATGAGTATTCCAAATCTTCTTATATAGTGATTACTAGAAAAAAACGAAGAATATTTAATCGAACTATAGAAGTAAATATTTCATTATAATCTTTCCCTAAAACTTAATTAAAACCTCGAGCCATCAATCATGTTTTGAATCTCTCTATTATATCATTCTTGGTTTTTATAGTAAAGACTCATTTGATTGAGATCAGATTACTCTCTTATAAGAGAATGAATTCTTCTCAGATATTGTTTTTGACTAAAGAATCAATTTTCTCTTGAACTACTATTTACCACTCCTTTCCGTATTTCTTGTCTATCACAGCTTCCTTATAGATCTTAGGGATTTTGATTCTCAATATCTCATTTATAGATAGTACTATATTATTATTTTCAGGGGTGTTTATAAGTATAGTTGTAAGATAAGAAGTGATTGTATTCTATATCCTTCTATTATTTTGTAGAGTACTTGGGATTATTATTATAGCTTGTTCGATCTGTTTATTGAATAGCTCATTTGATATAGTAAGAAATAATCGGATTATCTTAGGAATTCCCTACTCCTCTTGATTATTTATATTTGTATTTCTTTTCCTCTTATGAAGATTATACCTCGTTTCTAAGAACTAATCTTATGATTTGTAATTTTGTCTATTTTGGATAAAGTTATATTTAATAAATGAAATTGAAATAGAAGCTGGGAATATATTAATAATAGGATTTTCAGAAGTTTCTTTGGGTATACTTGATATTTCTTCTGTTTGCTTTAGCAAATCGAGTATTATTTTTAGTATATCTAATATTTCCCTTGCCCGCTCTAGTAAATTAAGTGGCAAATCAGGGATAGAAAAAATGTTATTATTTTTGTCTTCATCAAAGCGGGGAATGCTTTCTTTATTAGTTTCCCTAGATAATTATATTTCGATAGAGTTTGGGATTATTAAATTAAATGAGATTAATGGATTAATCTGATTAAATAATGCTTTTAATGAGAATTTTAATCTGCCACGAGATTTTCGGTTTGGTTTAATATTCTTTATTCCTTGAGCTCCAGTAATATAATTTCTGAGTTTTAAATTCATATCCTTGTTCTTATAGTTCTCATCAATTATAATTCGCAAAGATTAATAGGTATAGTCTAATTCAGATAAATATACTTTTATATACTTAATTATATTTTTTGAATATTCTAAGAATATTCTGAGTCTTATAATATTACATAATTTATTATATCTTTATTTATTTGAGATTATCTTAGAATTAATATAAGTGTAGCATCGACTCCCTTAGATCTTATATTTGTTAATATCTGGTATAATATTAGTAAATATCTCTAATGGGCTTTAATCAATCCTATTTGAGTCTGATCTAATATTAATACGATTTTGGATATATGTATCATGTTCTACAGCTTCATCTTAGAATTCTAGTGGTAGACGGGCTTTCTTTAATATTACTCTCATATTAGCCTCTGCTGTACGGATATTATATTCAGCTGGGCCATTTTGATATAATAATATTATTACTATAACCTCTGATTGTACTCCAGATTTCCATTCTCGAATTGATTATAATAGTTCTAGTATATTATCTATTCTAATGGTAATTACTAATATTTCTATACTAAGCTCGATTCCTCGTTTTCATTCTTTTAGTAAAAAAATCGCATTACTTTTATATCTCAAAGGGATAATCCAGTTTACTCTTATTATACTATCGATAATAAGGATGAAGTATCTATATCCTTAAATAAATCTTGGGAAAGAATTAGCAATATCAAAATGAATTAATTCTAATCTCTTGGATTTTTGAATACTTAATTCATTTGGAATTCTATTAATTATTTTTATAAAGGAATAGATATTATATATATTAAGGGATAAGGGGATCTTAATGAGCTTTTGAAGTATAATTATCTTATATAGGTTTTTGATTTTGTTAAAACTGAGATAATTAAAATATTGATATCAAATTAGATATTTTTCCTTTTCTAATATTATTAGTTTTTTAGAGATATTCTTTGTATTATCTAAGATCTTAGTAGATAATATAGAATCTTTATATTCTGATTTTATATACAAAATAATATATATTCCATCTTTCATTTTAACTTTAATGATCTTATCATTCTTATTATCTTTTAATATGAAATATATCTTTTTAAAACTAAATCTCTCTTCGAATTTTGCCTCGCAGATTCTCTTAATAGAAAATAAATTAATTTCTAGTTTTGGTATATATAAAACTCTATTCAAAACCATTTTTGATCTATTCTTACATATTATATCTATTATCCCTTTTTTATATAAATATATAACTTCTCTACTAACTACTATCTTTCGTTATAGTATAATAATTAGGGTTCTGAAAAGGGAATATTGGTCAAACATATATAAAGTAATATTAGAATCGATATATTATAGGAATAGGGATATCTTATTAATAATCTCTTTAGTAAAATGGTAATACTCAGAATCAGAGTTGTCGCTATTTTTATTATTAGTGTTTTCTATTAAGCTTGATTCAGCTATATGAGCTTTATAGTTGTGTTTCTCTTTCTTTTCGATTTGAGAAGGGGAAGTCGATTATTATTGCTTCTTCTTATATCTTATATTATATATCAAGAGATATTTTGTATATCTAAATAAAAGGCATTTCTATATCAAGTATTCCATTTTATTATAGAGTTCGCAGATATTGAGTATATTTGACTTCAAGTCTATATCTGGATTCCGATAAAGATTATAATATGAATTATCTTTATTTCTTCTAGTAATATATATTATCTCTATAAAACTCTTAATTTCAATTTCCTTAACTTATAAATATTTAATCTTTTAGTTGATTATTAGAGTATTATTAATGATATATATTATATCGATAATAGTTTTATACTTATTTAGGAGAGATATAGTCAGATTTTGGAAAAGTGATTTATTAGTATATATAATATCAGTAGAGGAGTCCGTAGATGTAAGTCTTCAATGAAGCTCCTTGAGTTTATTTTAGGTATTAATGATCGTTATATCGAGTATATCTTCTGACTGAAAAACGAAGTTCTTAATTTTAAGAAGATATTCGTTCGCAGTAATATTATTAATCTGAGTATACTTAATCATAAGATAATTCTAAAGTCCTTTTATTGTATTATATTCATTAATTAAGGCTTTATTATTATTAAAGAGTGAGCGGTAGATATAAGATAGTATATTTATTTTATTCTTGAGGAATATAGCTTTCTTTTCAATATTAAATCAAATAGATATAGTTTTATTATCTTTGAATAGATTTAATTCCTTAAAATCTTTTATTAAAGTATTATTAATATTAGTCGCAACTCGTGCATATTCGTATAGTATCTTCTCGCAGGTATAGAATATAGCTTTTCCTTAAAGTTGAATTCTTATCTAACAGATCCATTACTTATAGTTTTCTTAAATAAGAAAAAGAATATACTTGGAATAATTCTTATACTTGGTGTTGTTATTCATTATAATATCAGATAGGTGAAAATATTATTAATATAGGGTATTTTTGTATATATTACAACTTTACCAATTTGGAGCAAAGTTGTATAGTGGTTTAAGATGTATATATATATAGTACTTCTTTAAAAAAAAAGTATAATATATATAATAGTTATATTACAATTATTGCTTAATAGTTCTCTTGCTGTACTAGGTGAAATCTTAATCGACTTAGTTCTTATAAAGAACTTGTTTATTATTGATTTCTACTTAGACTGCATAGATTTTATTGAATAATCTTCGGTTATAATCTTACTGTAAAACACCGGGCTTCATAACCTATTAAAATAAGGGTGGTAGAATAGTGGTTATATGTATTATTAATTATGTAGATTGACTTATAAGATCTAGAATCTAGACTATAAAGTGAAAGATATATATATATATGCACGTACCATATCACATGTGATATGGCACGTGGTATATATCGTATATTTCCAACATATTATATATAGATGTATTAATATAATATTTTTATCTTTATACAAACTATAAGAAGAGTTTTTTCTATAATAGGTATTCTAATACTTAAATCCTTAATACTTTTGATATTATATAGTTGATTTCATTTTCTGTTACGGGAGCTGCCTCTAGGGTCATGTAAAAGTGTCTAGAGTTCTCTTGAGATGGTTTAAACTAGACTTCAAATAGGAATTCAATAAGGTTGTAACTGGTTGCAATTCTTATAACTATAGTAATAAAACTAATAATTATTCTTGAGTACAAAGCTCTATATTGTAATGAAACCTATACTCTTATATAAACCTTTATTCTCTGTTATCCCATTGATCCCATTCACTAGGAATAATAGGAGCAATAGAATCCTACTAATCTCATTAATAACAATCGATGGGATCAATAGGACGACCCATCATATAACACCCCTCCCATGACTTCTAATAATACTATTGCTTATTTAATCTATACTTACTAAATAACCTATAACTATTACTTATCCTATACCTACTATAGAATAAATAACAACAAAAGATAGATATCTATCTTTTAATCACTAATTATTTATCTGATTACCTTTATCTTTAATTACCCTTCAATTTAACTATTCCTATAGTACTATTTTCGTAGATTCCAATACCAAGGCCTTAGATTTATCTTATAATCCATATTGCAATGCGAGTATCTCTATAACACTATCCCTTTTCTAGACTAGCACTTATCCCAAGCATCTATATAGCCAATTTCCCTACTTGATTTATTTCTTTTGTAGTGTTTACAATGTTCGTTATTTATACTTCCAAATCTGTTATTAGTCATCAAAATATTTATTTTCGTTCTAAAGAAAAAGGTGTCGTTATATCTTACAAGTATAATCAATATTTAGAGAAAAACCTTAAATGTCGAGTTCTTCCAAATACTGTATGTTGTAATGAATATATAAAGAGTATGGGTAGTAGTTGTTGTAATGTGTACAGCCATTCTGCTGGTAACTGATCCCATGTTAATTCCGAAGAAAACCATCTTCATCGTAAGGAGGAAGAGGTTATGGCTAAGATTCTTCGACTTCATTGTTAATAGCGAATCTTACAAAAGAAGACTAAAAAAATGCTTCAGCATGATCTTCATATTATTGAAGCTCTTAAAAAGTTTGAAACTAAGGAGTAGTGGTTGGAGAATAAGTGTATTGAAAAAGAAAAAAAGCAAACCTCTAATTCTTCCTTTGTTGCTAGCAATAATTCTTTTGCTTTTGATTCTTTGTTATCTTTACTATTTGATACTGAGATTGAGGCTTTATTAATAGACATAGATACTTCAGGTGGAATACCTATAGTTTCTCAGGGCAGCTGAGATCCTTTTTGAATTCCCATATATTTTCCGAATATAAGTAGTCCAACCATTTGATCAAATACTTGATTTTGCCTTTGATATATTTATAATTTAATATTATTTCAACATTGTATATAGTATTGGGGTTGATTGGTTCGATTTCTGTAAATAGTGTATTTGGTGTTCCTAGTAGTGCTGGTTTGAGCAAGGATATATGAAATATTAGGTGAATATTCATTGTGTCTAGTAATTTCAATCGATAGTTAACTGTTCCTATTATTTTATTAATCTTGAATAATCCTAATTTCCTGTAGTCGAGTTTATTGCTTGGTCTTTTGGTTTCAATGTTTCGTCGTAGCAAATAAACTTTATTCCCCTCTTTAAGCATAGGTTCCATACTACGTTTCGTATTGTAATAGACTATTGTTCTGAAAGAAATAAATCTTAGATCAAAAGCGAGCTGCTCTTATAAATCTTTCAATTGTTCGACTTGTATTATTACTGATTCAGTATTAACTTTTTGTAATATCAGTGTTTGATATACTTTAGGATTAAACCCAAAGTTAGCGTATGCTGGTGTTATCTTTGTGGTTTCCATTTCTGATATATTATATACAAATTGTGCTATGAGTAATAGCTCTATCCAATTGTTTTGTTGATAATTTATATAGTATCTAAGATATGCTTTTATTGTTTGATTGATCCTCTTTGTTTGACTATCTATCTGTGGGTGGAAGACTATCGATAGTTTTCTTTTAACACCCATAAGTGCTAATAAGGTAGCCCAGAATTTCGAGGTAAAGAGCTTGTCTCGATTCGAGATTATCTCATCTGGTACTCCGTGTATACCTACTATAATCCTAAGGAATATATATACTAGTTGTTCAGCATCCTATGTTTCTTTGAATAGTATTATATATGTAAACTTCGTTAGTCTATCTACTATATTGAGTATCGCGTTGTATTCAATACCTATAATAGGATCTTTTAAAAGTAATAGTTTAATCATAAAGTTCTATGTAATGGATTTCTATAATTGAGAAGGTATATCTGAGATCTGGAGCTGTCTATATGGAGTATATCATAATGACTTGTTTTGTATACAGGTATTACAATTTCTAATAACTTCTTTAACTATTGTTTTCATTCGTGGGAAATAATTGATTTCTCGGATTCTTGTAAATATTCTTGTAATCCCTTGATGTCTATATGCTAGCAACCCATGTTGTTTTGTTACAAATTCCTTGGTTATTTGACTCGGAATGTATATTTTCCTATGAAAGTATATGATTTCGTTTTCTATTGTGAATTCTAGTTTTATTGTCTTGCATATGCGTATAGTTGTAGTATCCTTATCGTAATGTAATTGGATTTAGTTTTTGAGATGATTGTTTTTCAATATATGAGTAACTATAAGTTGTAATATATTGTAAATTAATGATTCGCCTTTTTTCTTGAATATTGTATATGATTTGTATGACTTATTTTCTTAATATTCTGGTTTTCGGCTAATTATTATTATTATTATTAGTAATTTTCAACCGGGCCGTATAGGCGAACCTCCCAGGGGGCATTACGGTTGGGCTAACTGCGGGATAATCTCTAATTTA